>RJWH01005010.1:0-88410 GCA_004363575.1 Solenodon paradoxus | reverse complement strand
TTTGGCTCCCCCACCGAACCCCCCGCCCCAGGGTCTTGAACCAAGATCCTGAACCCAGGTCCCTGGACATTACATGGTTCACACCCCAGCTGTCTTAGCCACCTGAGCCCCGAAGAGCACAACCAGCCAGTATTCCCTTTGACTCTATTATTTTCCCTTATATGTTCATTTGCCCACAACCCCATCAAAAGCACACATTTCCCAATTACTCTATCCTTTCATTTTTTATCTTTCTGGTTTGAAGAAGGTTCTGTCTTTACAGCTGAGCCTCTTAACCAGGGTTCATAAATTTATAGTCCTATTTTAAGAGAATTGCCTAATCCACTTTGACCATATTTCTATTGGGGTAGATGTCATTTAGTATTGATGTCTAAGGGTATTTAACCTATTAAGAAAAACTATCTTTCCTACAGGTTTCTAGTATTTTCTCCCATATATTATTTGACTTAATTATATTTGTAGAGTCTCTTGGCAGGTAGAATCTTTAATATTTTACAGACATAAGTCTATTAATCTTTTCTTTCATGGCTTCTGAGTTGTCATATTAAAAAGTTTTCCATACCTAAAGCTAAATAAAAATTATTCCTACTTCTGTCCTTGTACTTTTCTTCAAGCATTCAGATCTTTAATCTCTGCAGAATTCATTTTTGTGCCTGGTATAAAGTGTGACCTTGACATACATTTTTTTTCTTTTCACATAAACACCCAACTGTCCCCATACCACCTGGCCCTCTAGCTAATGTCAATTTTGGTCATTCCAGGTTCTTTCACTCTGGCTTAACGCTGACAGGAAACTTTCATGCCTGCATTAAAGTGATCACTTTTCAAAGTATACTATTCAAGGGGCAATGTATTCTACTTCTAGCATTTCCAGCACCTGCCAGAAAGAAAATAAAAGGGAGCAGTGGAGAAGTACCGAATTTGACTACAATGCCAAAATATAACCATTAAACCACCAGAGCAGCTTGCTCCCCCATCTTTACACCTGAAGTGTGCACTAAAATTACCACCTGAGTTGCTGTCTGGGGATAGCACTTTTAGATGTGCTTTTACTCTGGCAAAACAGTGAAAATTATGCAAGATAAGCATAGTATTTGTTATTACTGGAGGGAAACTGGACAGCATAGCAAACAAGACAACATTGGGAGCTGACATTCACAAATAATCCAAAAAATGAATTTCAACTTTTACCTTTTTTTAAAAAAAAGGTACCTTTCACCAGACTGCTTAACCTAGTGTTGTCTGTCAGCAGCAAACAATGTTTGCAGAGGACAGCGCACCTGGGTTAGGAACGAAAGGGGAAATGGGAGACATGGGGCTGTGCCAGCACTGGGAGGGCAGAGCTCGCCCCAGAGGCAGAGCAAGGTCATCCTGATCATCAGCACATTAATCAACTCCTTGGCTAGTCACTAAGCTGCTCTTCTGGTCACAATTTGACTTTTTAAAATGAGATCATATAAAACTGAATGGCGAGAATTCTCATCCACTGTCCAATTCTATGTCTCATCGTAGGTGTGTACAGGTTCCCCCCAACAGACGTGTTTCTCTGTCTGTCCTGTATCTGGTTTGTTCTTTGAGCTTGATAATCTGCATGAATGTCCATGAAATCGAATTTCTGAGAACTAGGCTCCCCAGAACCTGCCAAAGTAGAGTCCCTCTGAGGGACCACCTGTATCCAGCTGGTCTCCCCAGACATGACCATCAGTTCTCTAACTTCAACGATAAAACCAACACACACCATTCCAAACATGGTGCAATGTGCTATTTATTCTGAAAGGATTTCTTGGTAGTTCACATTATGCCAAGAACACTGTCCTAGTGGGAACAAAGCAGATGGAATTCTGTCCTCAGGGAGCTTAGACTCTAAAACTGCAACAGTTTCACCCTTCTAATCACTCCAGGCGCATTTCCTCTCCAAGCGGGACTGCTCTGAACTACCCAACCATGTCCACGGGGGTCCTTACCAGGGTGCTCCCTGCAACCATGTGGCCTAGAGAGCCCTGGGAAGGTCACAGACGCATCCTCAGCAGCTACTGCAGTCACCGCCCATTCCATTCCATTCCATTCCATTCCATGGCAATTTTCTTAAAATAAGTTAGTTTGTTTTCAAATGTTATTATGGACATAACTGACTAAGTTTGTTTTTCCTTCTGTGCCATCTACTGTGAGGCTTACAGAAATATGTGTCACTGAAAGCAAGCAGTGGATTTTTATATTAGGCCTTTTTAGTTTATATTTTCATTTTGTATTTCTGGCTATAGTTTATGAATCTCTAGAAACCACCTTAAAATTGAGGGGGGAAGTAAAACAAATAGATAAAGTTTGCATTAATGCATCATAAGGAAATTTTTATTTTGAATGTAGGTCTCAGAAAAAAAATCACATAAGGAGGGTTTCTAGAATATAACATATGGACTTTAAAAATTGAAAACAAAAAAATGAGTTCAACTCTCAATCAAGGGTGAGAGCTAGGGAGATGGAGGGAGGGGAAGTAAGAAGAGGAGCAGCAGAAAGGCCAGAGAACATCCCAAGGATTTTTAACTTATAGAGATTAGACAGTCAGTAATAAAGAATGACTTTGTGTAAACCTAATCAAATGTATTGTATGGTTAAAGTTACAATGTATAGAAGCAGTTATTATCCCATTGGCATCACTCAAAATGGTAAAAACAATAATCAGTTGATAAAACAAAAATTGCTTGATAAAAATATCTGGAAAAACAGACTGTTACTGTAATCTGCTTATCTGAGCTCTTCCTTTCCTCACCCACCCCAGGCCCCTAAATATTAGGAAAAACCTCATGCCATGCAGCAATGTTGAGTCTACTGACCTCTCCATTTTTTAAATAACCCAGCACAGTGTAGGTAGGCATTTAAATGCCACAACACGCGTGATCATGTTCCTGCTAGACAGCCTCTCCTTCAAGGTCACTGTCATCTTCCCTGGACACCATAGGACTTCACAATTGATGTCACTGATGTATGTCAGCCCTAGCTCACACTAACACTGCTGAGCCACCTCCACACAGAAGTCAAATTACCCTCCTCCGTATAATCAGCCTCCTTAAATGGCTCACCTGGGCCCCCGAGAACCTGTCTGCTGAGACTTGGGCTGCAGGTGCCCCTAGCATGGAACATCTGTCAGCAAGGGCTGTCAGAGAGTCAGCAAGCTTCCAACTGTCCTGTCTACAGGAAATTGCCATTCCTCCTTTACTCTTTCTGCCCAAATACTTGATTAAAAAACTAAAAGTTCTTTAGTTCAGGTAGAGTAGAAACTGATGCTCACTCAGTTCCCTCTTCTGCACAAGGGCAAGGCCGGTTCTTCTCTCAGGTCACTGGCAGCTGAGCTGTGCCTCCCAGACTCTGCCTCCTCCTTCCTAGCAAGGAGCAGCTAGCAGATGGCTCCAAGCCAAGCATCTGCCAACCACAATCTAGCCCCTACAGGCCACCGTGCAGGGGTCCATGAGAGTGCACAGATATGTAGGTGATTTTGCAGATCCATTTTTATTCTTGAGAAAATGCACGAAATTTTAAACTATATCTGCACACCAGTTGGTCCCAGATTAGCCAAACTTGGCTATCAATGAAGCTCTGCTATGTGGTGGGAACGTTAGCTACAGATCCAGGGGAAGGAAAAGACACAGGGATACATGGGACACTCCATAAAAGCTGTTACCTCCACGACTCAGGACACAGCACAGAGCCCTGTCAAGTGTAGGCATTCTCTAAATATTTGTTATAAATAAACATGTTAAATCAAATGGATGCTGCTGCAAAGGACCCACTCACTGGCCCACAGCCAGCATGGGGCACAACCAGCATTCAAACACGGGTCTGTCTGGGACTAGTCGCTCTTCTCACTTCACGCACGCCTCCTGTGCTGGATAGACATACATGCAGAGGTCACAGAAACATGCACCAACTTCCCGGAAAGGACATGTTACTAAAAGTTGAAGAGTTGAAAATACTCTATTAAACAAACAGCAGTGTATTATGAAACAGAATAAATAATTCATAATTAGTCATTTTAGATTCTCCAGGCCATCAGTTTGTCTCTGTGTGAACTCCCAGGCTCTCTGAGGACAAATGCTCATTTTTTGCCACCAGAGGCACAGTGATAGAAGAAAAGCCAAGAATCTGAAAAAAACCATTTGTTAAGTACTACTAATAACCAAATACACAGCAAGCACGTGTCCAGGATAAAATGTATCCCTGACCTCACAGGGTTAAAGATGTTTGAAAGAGAGAAACCAATTAACCAGCAATTCGAAGTGCAAAAATAGAGGTCTACATGGGTCTAGAGAAAGAGAAGGGTAGCTAGCTGGGATTTGGAGGAAGCTCTGGGGAATGTGTAAGAGTTCCTAGGTGTGAACCAGGCTGCACTCTCGACCCTAAGCTGCTCCTTGAAAAAGGTATAGGAATTAAATTAGGAAGGAAAAAGATACTCAGGGAAAGAATATTTAAGAAGTTGTAAATTCTCAGGAACACCACAAATATTTTTAAAGGGAGAGAATTAGTGCAAGACGAGAAAAAGAAATCACTGTTTCATATTATAATTGGAAAATGTACAAAAGAAATAAAAATTTATTGAAACGCCCAATTTATAGTCAAAATAAGTAAAGTAAAACAATGAGTTATTCTTCACCTATCAACCTAGCAAAAATTTAAGAGACTGTGAGGAAATGATACTATTAAAATACTATAAGTAAAATATATCTCTTTCAAGGGCAACCTGAAAACATGTATGAACTTTTAACTACATAACTTTTAACCCTACAATTCTATTCCTAGGAATTTATCTCAAAAACCAAACACTGAAGATGAATGCTATAACATAATAATGGGGGGAAATTAACATATTTTAAAAAAGATCAAGTAAGCAGTTGGTCTATCAATAAAATACTGCAAATACTAAAAATGATGAAGATGTGGAAGGACATTTGTGAAAAATTGTGAGGTAAAAATAGTTTTTGAAGAACTGAAACCTTCAGACATGTCAATATTGTTCAGTTTTACAAGATAAAAAGTGCTCTTCTGCTGACTTCATTAAACCCTTCTGATTAACCCAAGAATGACCCTTGATCAGCAAAGGCCACCCTGTGTAACTATTTAGCAATCAATGTATCCTTCCTGATTTGTGCCATTAGAAGTCACTCAAGTGAAGTTCAGATATCTTTAAAAAAAAAAAAAAAAAAGGTGGGGGGGAAGGGTGGGGAGGGAAGTAGCCTTGAAATTACCCAAAGGTTACACCTAGCAAATAAGTGTTTATCTGGGTAAATCCTAAAGGAGAGGAAGCCATGCAAAGAAAAAGGGGTGGAGATGAAGGGCTGGTTTCTAACAGGAAGTGCACTATGACTCTTATTTTGAATTATGTGTGTGCGCGCACAGGAGTGGGCAGTACACCTGGGGAGTGAGTGTGCAAGTGTGTATGAACTGTGGGCATGCATATGCCCACATGTGTGTGTACCCATATACACACAAGCAGGTTCCAGGGAAGGGGCTCGGTGACTGAAGCAGCCCCACACAGGCCCTTTTGGCACATGTAACTATCAAGATGTGATTCCAGCTTCATGAGCTGGCAATGGCCCTGACACTGCAGTCCACTCCCCTGAAATGACGGTATGATTTCTCCCAGCAAAAAACTCAGAAAATTGTTAATTCGTCTTAGCACAGTGGTGTTTAAGAAGTCTCTCCCTACATCAGAGGATCTCATCAATTCCTTTCTAATGAAGGGTGACTGGCAGACCAGCCTGGAGAAAGCCACACTTCTGGCAGGCTGCGTAAGGAGCACTTACGGGGAGGACAATGGATAGGGTTCTCCTCAGAGAAGGGTAACAGCACAAACAGCAAAACAACTAAACAAGTGGTATGGAGCATGATTAAACGGGAGTATATGATTGAACATCAATACCACTAAGTGACTGACTTCTCTTTAGCAACAATCATCAATAGTCATGTTTCCTCAAAGGAAAGATAGATTCCTGGTTTAATAACAACTTGGTAGTGGGCAGGGGAGTAGCGAACATAATCCACACAACCCTGTTTATCAAAGTTAAGTCACAACTCATTTGAGAAAAACTAATATATTTTAAACACATATTAATCAAAATAATATTAACCATAGTAAGTCCTAATTTCCTATCTAATCAACTGGGCCAGGAAAAAATATAAATGCTGCTGCAAATAAAAATGTTCTGAATGTTAAAATCTGCAAAAAGCTTCAGTTTAAATATAATTCTTAAGAGAAATCCCAAGTGTTTGCTATCTATGGAATACCAGTATCAGCAAATCTGTATCACAAAGCTTCCGTAGAGTCTTATAGTCCACATCTGGAGATGCCTGATAGCTAAATTAATGTTAGATCTGGTCATCACTTGTTCATCTCTTCAAATTACAAGAGCGAGAGCATGATTAATTCTGGACCACCCTATCCGGACCTGGGCACTGTGTAAAAACACATGGGGTAAATTCAGAAATAACAGTAGGTACATCGTTCAACTGACTTGAAGCAGAAATTAATGGTAAAGCGCTTGTTAATGCTCTTAAATTGCCTCTTGCCCAAACAAGAACAGATCAGAGACCTGGGTGTGCCACTGAGTCTCCTGAAAAGGCAGTGTCTTCATCTGAAAGGTGAGGTGACAAGTGCACACACCTCACTGGGTCACTGTGAGGATTAAGATAAAAATGCATGTAAAGGAGTCAGCATAGCGACTGGCACAGAGACCCAGTAAATGTTATTGCTGTTACTAGAAATTCATACATTTGCTGGAAGGTATGGAATCTCTTTCACAAACTTTGACTGTTATATATTTCTTCTCCACTACAGAGAACAAAGGTCATGAAAACAGCTTCATGACTTGAAAATCATCTTCAGCTATTCAGCCAAATGTTACTCTTCCTGGACCAACCACCCGGGGTTCTGTTCCTTGAAAGCGCTGGTGTCACTAGTTTCAAGAATGAGGCATATACTACTCCCTTTGCTGAGACCATTCCACCTTCTTCCTGCTCCCAGCCTTGGACTGATTTAACTGCAGTCATCCCGCACGACTCAAGTATAAACCTCACTTCCTCCGGGAACCTTCCCAAAGCCCTGGGGTGTCACAGGTGTCCCTGTGCTTATGTCCCTTCCTCACTAGGAGTCCTCTGAATCACCCACATTCTCAATGAACTATCAACAGTGCCTTTTAATGCACGACTTGCCCAAGAGATTGTAAGCTCTGAGAGGGCAGAGAGGGCAGAGAGGGCATCTAGTTCCTACTGTATCTACAGTGCTGGTGAGTAGCAGAAAACAGAGAAAGCTCTATGAATATTTACTGAATTAAATGAGTACAGAAGGGTCAGGATTAATGATAATCCAGTCCATACACAACAACTACTACAGGTCCTGACAAGTTTCTACTGTCCTTATTTATTCACATGCTAGTAAGACATCTCAAATTAAAATCTAAACACTGCTTTTACAACTACCCATCTGAAATCAGTCAGCTCTGTTGCTTAGACAGAAACAAGCTTGTCTTTCCCTATATTCTTAAATGTCTGTTAAAACGATATTCAGATGAGAGCGGAGCTACTCAAAGTATTCATTGTGTTTTCCACTCTTTACCCTAAATGTTTTGAATTTCACAGCTTAAAAAGAAAAACCCAAAACTATGAAAATAATCTAACAATTTATCAATGAGAATCTTAGGGGTCAGAAAAATTAAGTAATTTGTTGAGTATCAGAAAGTTAGAGCTACAAACAGTGAGGGCCCAGGTTCCCAGTGCTGTTTGCCTTCCCACTACAGAGGTGTTCGGGGCGCTGAGAGTCACTGTTCAAGGAACTCTCAGCAATCATCTTGAAATGCCACAGGCCATCATGCAACGTTACCGCTCACTGGTAGAGTTTTTTTTATAAACTATACTGGCCAGGCCTCTACCATGTTAGAAACTCAGGAGGAAAGGCCTGGGCCTTCCTGTCCAAAATCCAAAATCTGTGACTCGCAAAGGTGATTCTCACCCAACAAGACTGAGAAGCCCTCATTTAATCAACTGAGCGCTCCTTGCTAAACGTCCACTCTGTCCCCAGCAGCATGTTCCTGCTCTCAAGGTTCTCAAGACTTACTATACAAACCAATTAGAGAAGAAAACAAGACTGTGTATAATGAAGTGCTGAATTAGCCAAATGAACACAAATTAAGTGCCAAATTCAGAGAAAGTAGGCCAGGAACGGGCTTCAGACATCAGTTACTTGCAGAGACAAGCCTGGGTAGCAGGGGACGGACCACAGTCAGAGGCCCAGAGCGCTGAGGACATCACAAGAGCCCCTGCGCGGGCTGTGCAGAACAGCCCAGGCCCACTTTACAAGAGCTCCGGTGGCTCTAAAAGCTGCAACTCTCTTATTTACAAATGAAGGAAGTGCCCAGTTTGGAGGGCCAAAGCTCATTGGCATGGTGGTTCCGGTTCTCAACTCCCGGGCCCTTCCGGGATCCAGGCAGCACACCTGACGTGTCACAGAGCACGCCAAACACTGGCCAGACCCAAACAGCCAATTACTGTGGACTGTCCAAAGGGGACAAGTGTCCGAAGAGGTGTCAGAGCCAAGCAGTCTGTCCCAGAACCACTCTTTCTACAAAATGAAACCAGATCATAGGACTGTAGGATGGGCCTGGAAGGGGACATCCTGGGGGACCTGTTGAGTCAGCCCTTTAAGGAGATGGTGAGAGGTAAGAGTGATGAGTAGGACGGCAGACTGCCTCGCACCAGAACAAGTATGTATTTGCTAAGACAGAAAGTTTGGGGCAGATTGTGAGGATGCATGTTGTACCACCTGTGCGGAGATGCCTCCAGCAGCAATTCGGAGTTTCTCCACCGGCACGCCAGGAATAAAATGCCTATTTTACTCTGTGCTTGTGCAAGAAAAGCTACCACAGAGCTTTCAAATGCTTCTGCTATCAATGCGTTACTCCCCACAGCAGTGTTCTCTAACACTGGCATTCTCACCCATCTTACTATTGAAAGAAACAGCTGTAAAAGTCAGTGCCACAACTAAAACAAGAGGTCTAGAATTCACAGCGCTGAACCCACCCACACAGTGGCAAAATCATAAAACTTAGCCCTAGGATTTATATATTTATTACATATTTAATTCAGTAACGTTGTCGATTTTCACAAAATTATAACCTAAAAATAACCCACCCACTCCTGTCTTAAGCAATGTCTAAAATTGAATCCATTACCCCGTGACTCCTGCTTCTAACTTCCCTACATCTGTTCATGAGGCCGCTCTTGACAAATCCTTGGTATCCCTTCTACCCCTTGAAATTAATTACTAAACACTTTAAAGTTTGATCACAGCAGGTCATGGTCCAGAACAAGAAGTCCAATGACGCCCCCACCTACTGAGTGCACAGCGGCACAGGGTATGTGGGCCCCAGCAGAGTCCCATCGCCTGCCACCTTCCCAAGGTACAGCTCAGCAAATTGCCTGGAGTCCTACCTGCCCCTAAACACAGAGAACTTGTAAAGCACATGACTTGGGAAAGTCACAAAATGTGAGCTCTTTATTTTACTCATCTATAAAATGGGTATAATAATTGTTGTCTGAAAGAACCAACTGGGATGATGAAAATGAGAGTGTGGCTATAAAGTCTAAGACACTATAAAAGTACAGACATTATCATTATACACAGTTATAATTTTATTTTATTTAGACATGCCTTGCTCCAGAAAGGATATAAGGTAGCCCACATAAAACGCAATATAACAACAGTTTAAAGATGGAAGCAATAAAAGAAACAGAAAACAAGAGGTAAGGCTATAAATGGACGTGGAAATGAAACTAAGAAAATGCCTACCATAAGTGCCTATCTAATCTTTCAAATTAATCATTTGGTCTAAATACTGTAGTCTGATTTGAAAAGGATACTAAATCCATTTTAACAACTCAGTGTTTATATAACTAAAACCAAAACCATTGGTTAGAAATAAAATAGCTCCTACTGGAAAAGCTAGGCAAGAATTTCTCCCAAAGCTCCTTATTATGTGTGGTGTAACAGGACGACAACATATTCAACATCTTTATCAGGGATGGCTTACTTCACTGCAGCACCATTACACGAGAAGCCTCTTGAGGTCAGGCAAATGTCTTAGTATGTTTGCATCTTTAGCAGCACTTGGGGCAGTTACCACATAGCTCAAATTTTATATACAGGATCTTGAGGATCCAGTCTCTCCCTCCCTATTTCAAACCATCATGCACACCATCATCTAAAACACCACTTTTATCATGGATTTTTTTTTTTTTTTTTTTTTCAAAAACCTCCAGTAGCCTCCCTACTCATAGCAGAGCCTCCTCAACTAAACAGTACAATCTTGAGCACAGACTCCCCTGCTAGGTTGTCTTCTCATTCCTCCAAATTCTTTTTGCCCTTTTAAACTTAACTTTAAAATCTCACCTACTAGCAGCCTTTCTGACTAGCAGCAATGTGGGAGAGTCTGGGGATGTGGTACAGAGGAGACGGGAGAGATATCGTGCTCTCATCCTTGTCAATGGTAAAGACTGTGGACAAGTCACTGCACTACTGTGAGAATACTTTCTCATCATAAAAGCAGCAGGGCAGAGTGTAGCTAAATCACCTTCCAGCTACAACTATTTTAAGATGCTCTGGGTTCCTTCAAAATCAGACACACCCTGATCTCTGATCTAATCAGTATTATCTCTTGCATAGTTTAATATGTAATTATGTACATGGTTTTAACAGTTTCTCTGCTTAAGTAAATGTACCAACTTCTACACAGCAATTTATATTCCTTATTATGCCCCAAAGACAGTGGGCATAGGAACAGGAACACAGCAGACAGATTTTGTAAGCTAAGAAATGTTTAAAAAACTATTTTTAAAAGATTGATTATATTTGCTCGCTAAGCATGAATCAGCAAAAATAAATAAATAAATAAAAGTTTCTTCTCATTCATCAGACCACTAAAATAAATGTGCTATAAACAACAAAATAGCTAGGCACCTTGCTCTTATAAAATATATTCATGCTGTAGGTTATAAAACCAGTCACTACAACTCCGACCACACGTTAAACATAAATGAGTCGTTCAATACACAACAAAGTTCTTGTTTCCCAGCCATTCCTGTTTACATCTACTATTGCAAAAAGAAAGAGCACTAATTATTTTTTTCAAAAAGGACCTACCATAATTTTAATTTTACTGATTAAACTTCATACTCTATTGCTATAATTCCAACACATAAACCAAGTTACACAGAGAATTATGAAATAAATTATGTGACAAATTGTACTTGCAATGACTTCAGATATTGCAGTGAAAGTAAAATTACTCCCAACACTCATACACATAGAGAGCTTAGTTTTCACCCTTTAAAAAATAATTAATATAATGTAAGCTTTTCTGGATGAATATCTAGTTTCCTAGATAGCACCTCTAAAAGAAAATCTGATAAATTTAGAGAACTGCTGATTCTTTTGCTCATGACTAGTCTTGTCAACAAAATCTAGGCAACACTGAAAACTTTAGTTACTTAACTGGAAAAAAATAAAAACAAATAACAAAGGAGCTTCATTAGTCACTGAATACAAAGCAGATTTCCTATCAATGCTCAATAAATTAACATCCTGTAGTAACAACACACAGATCCCTAAAAAACACATGCATTCTAAGGAAAGAGACTCCTGAAATCAGAGGTTCTGAAGCTCAAATCACTTCTAATACTCCAAATGTCTGAATATTGCAAATGCACCAATAAGTGCACTCAGGGTCTATTCAGAAGAGTTTTATTCCATTGCTAACGCTGCCAAAGGAGTTTAAAAGGGCTCACTGCCAATTTAGAACACAAATATATTTCAGTACAAAATAAAACCAATTGATTCCTGATAAAAATATAAATCCACAGTTATTCAATTGTCTTTATTCATAAAACATCAATAACATGCAAAAATATCCAGCAAAAAAGGGATAAAGAAACTGCCATTCTCTGTGAACCTTAATTATTACCTCTTTCAACTTTGATTCCACTCGAAAAATATTTTAAAATATCTTTTTTAATCAACACTAGAAAGAATTAAGAAAAATTCTGGCCTGAAGAGTTTGCTTTAGAAAAAAAAAAAAAAAAAAAGGGAGGAAAGAATGAGGAGAAACACAGAACTCAAATAAGGCAGATGTGTAACAATCGAATCCACACTCCAAGGCCTAATATCAGATTTCCTTGAAGAAATAAATAATAGGCATGTTTGCCCACGCATTCAGCATTAAAGGAGGCATCTGATACAAGAATATAGGTGATCCCAAAGGGGCATGTTTCTGCCCATGACTTGTAGGGTTCTGTAAACAGTAATTACCTGAACAGTTCTAAATGCAATCACTTCTATGAGGAAAAGTGCATCCCCTCTTAAAATAAACTGCTTAGCCTTTATAAATCACAAAAACTGTGTAATTGAATCAACACTGTTGTATAAAAGCAATTTAATGACAATCACATGCTCATATTTTAAAAGAAAATTAATTTTAATAGTGTTTGAAAGACTAATATGTAGTGACTAGGGCTGTGAGTTTTCAACATTAAAACAAGACAAAAATACCCAATAATAATAAGGCAATCACCCCTATGTAATATTATAGTCTTCCCAGCACAAAGGAAACACATTCATGAAATGAGTTAACAATTTTGAAACCCAACTTACACACACACACAACTAAATTCAAGATAAAACAATATTCAAAAAACTTCAAATATTTCATTTTAACAGAAAACACTTATGAACGTGATTCAAATTTCCACTTCCAATTTTAGAACCACCTTGTCTAAGATATTCAAGGCTCCTTCAAGCACCTTTGGTGGCTTGATAAGAGCAATTTAGCATTCTGAGCCCTAAACTTATTACAAAATCCATTGACCAGATGAATAACAGATTAACTATTACTTCAGCCTAGGTAGCAATGAAACACATTTTATGTCTCCTGCTTTATACTATCCCTCGGTACAGAGAACAGTAAATTTAAAATATAGCAGAATACTACACCATTTAAACCTGAACAATAGCTGCTATTTGTTTTTTCCTTGACACTGGGATTTTTGACAATGACAAAATGAAAGGAATTAGAAATTAGTTTGAGGAAGAGGTCAGTAATTACTTATATAGGAAAGGCTTGGAAGCAGAACAATTGTTTAAGAAATGAAAAACGTTTGGTCAGTTGTCACATAAATTTTCGAGACCTAAATTCTAAAGTACCGCTATAATTAATAGGTGGGACAAAGTAAGAAGTGACGATGGTTTTCAGAAAACTTGTGGGAAGCTACCTGACACATGCAAAAGGAGACAGGCAGGTGATAAACTGAAAAGTAACCTACACTGCTCTGTCAAGTTCAGCTGACAAGTTAGAGTTAGGAATAAAGCATAGCAATTAATTCCACCACATTCCCAGGGCATTTTAACAATCACTTTAAGATGAGCTGGTTAAAAAATGATGAAAAACATCTAACGGGAAAATCTAATATGGCAAAAATTATATATGTAATCACCACCTCCCAATGGAACAATTTTTAAAATCACTAACCAATCAAAATAAAATGCACAAGCTTGTAAAGGTTAATTTAAGATAAATGCAAAAGAATTCTGATTTTTTTTTTTACAAAACTTTGAAAAACACAAGCTTGCCTGTGAGTATTCACCTTATGGTAAACACTGTAATTTCAATCTAACAGAATATATAACCTGTATTCACTGAAAGAGGTTCTAAGGCAAATAAATGACCCCTTCTCCTTTAGCCTGAGCTATCTGATTGAATCAAGAAACGCAGCTTTCTTATTGGAGTTTGGGATCACAAAGAACTCATCTAAAATAAGCATACCTATTGATCACTTTCATGATCGTATTTATTTAAAACCCATAGTCTCCATTGGCGAATTTGAACAAACGAATGTTTAGAATGGAAAACTAACCAAAATATAAGGTCAGTTAACAATCTTCAACCTTTTCTGTATTACAAAAATTTTAACAGTGAAATTTAGTTTACAAAATACAAGATACATTTTATCATGTTGGATAAAACATCTACAGCTTCAGTAGTGGTCAAATTGCAGCTATAAAGGAAATTGTCCTGAGATAAATGGTTTCCCTATGAGAAGGTTCCACTGCTACACTTCACCTCGGGACAATAAATCAAATTAACTGCACCTTGTCCTCTGTCCAATGACATCATCAGTTTGACCACATCTTGGGAATCGGGTGCAAAAACATATGCTATTTAAGGCATGAAATCACATTACTGCTTTTTGTCCACCGACCTCCTGTTTCAGGTCTCTGAAGCAGTCATTCACCTGAATATTCTCAGAAAAGCTGATTTTTTTTTTTTTTCTCACTGCTGCGTTTGGGGCCTGCCTACTGGAGGTGAAAGAGGAAAAATGGTGAAATGGTTATTTGAAACTGGCTTGCCATCTAGAATTTTATTACAAATTAAACTGAAAAGTATCTCACAAAATATGCAGCTAGCCACTGATCATAAAGTGCCTTTCTGTCATTTCCAAGGTTGATCACAGCAGTGTTAAAGGCACTGGCCTGAAGGGGCCTCAATTCACAGAACACACAACATGATGTTTTTAAACAACATAACTACAGTTACACAAAATAAAAAGGAAAGGAAGTTTACCAAAGGAAACATCAAAATTATTGCTTCTTCTAAAGACCAAAAGTTAATCTGCCTTTCACAGACCAACTCTGAGTCTACATAAAACATAAAATCAGTTCTGACAACTTAAAGAGGAGGGGTGGGAGTGCTGGGAGGGGAGTAAGTGCCCAGGTCAGGGTGGACACAATGCCTGTGTTATTCTTCTATTTTCAGTCATTTAACCATGACACAAACACTCAAAGAAAACATAACCCCATTTCTGCGTTCAGGAGTGCTACAATTAAAATAAGCAGGTCGATGGCAGCCAGGGCACAAAATTACTGTCGCATTTTACATGGGAATAAAGGGGGGGGGGGAGACGGAGAGATTTTTAAAGTGCTATTAATGCGAATTTCGAAAATACTTAGCTCTTCCTCAACAGAGAGGAGAGAGAGAGAGAGAGGCAGAGAGAGAGAGAGAGAGAGAGAGACTTGGTTTTACCAATACTGCAGACTCTACAAAGCCTGAAAGTGTTTCACTTGCGAGTAGGAGACCAGAGAGGAGGAACTATACCCCAAAATGACTTACTGGTATCTAATTAAACTAGGTTCATTCGCCTCTGAAAATAATATGAGACTTCTTCCTTAGGCCCAGTATGACTGCAAACTATTAGAAAGTCTTTTTAAGAGGAAACAGCACAGGGCAGAGCTGATGTTTAAGCCAGAGCTGCTTTCAGGCCAGTGAGGCCCCAAGAGGGTTTGTTTTGCCCGCGGAGGAGGGGTGTGTGTGTGGAAGTTGGTGGGGGGCAGTCATTTGGGTTATTAGTAAATAAATCAAGCTGCGGAGGACATGAGGCCTAAGGAACTCCAGTGCAGCCAGGGCCTAGCTCTGCCCGTCTCCTCCCAGCACAGCCCGGGTTTGATCTCAGAGACTGCGGACTGCCAAGGAAGGGAGGGAAAGAAAAAAAAAAAAGAATCATATCGAACCACAAAAGCACATGGGGCGAATGTAAAATATAAACACGGCGTTGGGCTGTGAGTGGCTGTTATTAAAGGTCTGAATTACTAAACATGAGAGGCGGGGAAAGCCGGGCGGCCATTTCAATAATATAAACCTCCCCGAATTAGACATTATTCAAATGAGAGAGGTGCGCCCAGCCGCGTGGAGAGCACCCAGCACCCAACCCCGGGCAGGGCGCGCGTCCCCGGGACCGAGGAGGGGGCCGCGCACCCCGCAAACCCCAGGCAAGCGACGGGCGCGCCCGGCCGGGGTCGGACAGCCGACTCACGGGCAGGAGTGCGCGGCAGCCTGGGGGCGCCGGGGCCGGGCTGGGGGTGTCCGCGGGGCGCGCACCGGGCACCCCAGCGCGGCTCCCCCGGGACCCCGCGCGCGCCCAGGTACGGGGGGCTCCCCTGCGGCGCCCGGGGGCTCCCCTGCGGCGCCCGGGGGCTCTGACCGTCGGCCCCGGGGGGCACGGGCCGCTCGGAGGGGAAACTTGCCGGGGGCCGCGGCGGGGCTCCCACCCCGACCTCGCGCGCGCAGGCCGCTCAGGTCAGGCGGCAGCGGGCATAGGGGCGCGGCCAGGCGTCCGGAGCCGCGACCCCGCCGCCCGCCGCCCGCCCCGGGGACCGCGCGCGGCTGTCCGGCACCGGGTGCTCGGCCGCGCCGCCCCCGCTTTGTGCGGCCGCCTCCGTCCCTCCCGGCCCCGCCGCCCGCCCGGCGCGATGAATATGTAAAGCGCCTTCATTGTCCTCGCCCTCCGCCCGGCCCTCCGCGACCCGCTCGGGCTCGGGTTCGGGTTCGGGCCGGCAGCGCGGGCCGGGCCAGGCCGGGCGGGACCGCAGCCCCCAGCGCCCCTCGCCGAGCCCGCGGCCGAGCGCCCCGAGCCGCGCTCGCCCGCCGCTCGGCGCCCGCGGGGGCTCGGCGCTGCGCGGCCCCCCATCGCCCGCCGTTAATTATAATAATCCTGAGTACTAATAAATTATGCTAAGTCAAGGGGGGGGCGCGGGAGCCGGCCCGAGTATGAATATGAATATGTAAAATGCCGTAATGATTACCTGCTGCTGCTGCCGCCGCGGCTGAACTCTCATCTTGACTCGCTGCTCCTCCGTCCGCCATTTTGAATATTTTAACCAAAATCGCCGGGCCGCTGAGCCCTCCCTCGCTCCGCTCCCCTCCCCCGCCCCCGCCTGGTCGCCTCCCTCCTCCCCGCCCTCCCGCGCCGGGCTCTCCCCCGGCGTGCGACAGGGGGCGCGCGAGGTCGGGCCCGCGCGGGAGCCCCGCCCCCTCCAGCCTTGCGCACGCGCCGACCGGCCGCGGAGACGCTGCCGTAGCTCAAGAGTTCTTAACCTGTCAGTCAGCCCTGGGTTTCAGGATGCGCCTGGATTCTGCACATGCGCAGCACTCTCCACGCGCCTGAAATGCCGGGGACGCATGCGCCGTTTCCTGAGAGGCGCCCTTCGGCGGCTCCGTGTAAGGTAAAGTGAAGAGCGGCTACCACCCAGAGGACGTGACCTTCTAAAAGGAAGATTGTGGGTGACAGTGGCGTGGAGGGGGTGTGGGCGTGCCAGTGCACGCACTTTACGAGGCTTTCCGTGCTGCCGACGGGCTGGCAGAGGCGGGGTCGCCCCTATAGGTAACTTCCGGCCTCTGGGCAGGTGAGACGGAAGCGCCAAGCCGAGACACCAGCGCCAAGCCGAGACACCTGCCGGGCCACGCGCCTCCTCCCGCTTCAAATTTGAATCCGAACGAGTCCCCGCCCTGTCTGCGAACGCGGTGACCCGCCGACGCTCGGGGTGACCCTGCTTGGCTTTAGCCTTTTTCCGCTGGTGCTTCGAGTTCCCGGCCCGGCCACCGCCCGGCGCTGGCGGCCTGGCTCTGCGTCCCGGCTCTGCGTCCCATCCCTTCGCCCTGGTCCGCGCCTCGTGCGGTCTCCCTGCTCTGGAGGAGCATGTCAAGGAGCATGTCAAAGCCTGGAAGTAAACTGAAAAAAAACGATAGCCTAATAAAAATGTCCAAATCAGCTGTCGCTGCATCACGAATTTTGCTTTGCTGTGTTTCTCAGTAAACATTAGGGGAAAGTTTCCGTTGTAAATAGTAATTAGTCATGATCGAGGATTTCTTTATCATTAATGGTAAATTTCCCTAGACAAGACCCAAAGACTTTTTTTTAAGAATAAAAAGGAAAAGTGTATTTCAAAGTAAGCAAAGTTTGAAAAATAGTTCAGTCCTGTGGAGTCTTGTGGGAACGGAAATATGATTGTAAAGTTTAAATTGGGTAAGAGCTCAGGTTTAAATTGAAGAAAATAGGATCTTCAAGAAATAGCAGTTTTTTTAAAGGACTAAAAGTTTTAATCATGAGTCCAAGCCTGCCACTGAATTCCTTGTTGTACACCAAGGAATTTGGAGTGGATTTGTTCATAATTTGTCTTGAGGTGGCTACATGACTAAATCAAATAATTGGGCCACCCTTTAATTTTAATGATTTCAAGCCACACCAACCAGTGTACAGTTAAGGAAATCCAAAATTTAATCATTACAATTAATCTGGAATTAATGACCTAAGTTATATTCACCAGCATTACTATAAAGAAAGTGTCAGAATCATCAGCCTGTTTGAAACAAACTTTAAGTACATACCCCTGCTCTGAGAACAATGAATTTGAAATCATCTCCACTGAAAAAGACCTCAAATGCCCTCATTTAAATTCCTGTCTTCTATTTAATCTTCGTTTTGCTCTTTGGTTCAAAAGTAAGCTAGTATGACTTTCAGAAAGTAATTGAAGTCAATGTATGTGCTATTCTTTATTATTTTATTTCCATAAAAGGAAATTTTCATGGAATGGATTTTTATTTAAAATAAAGCTCTGTGACAGAAAAAAATAGTTTAAAATAGTTCATATCAATGATTCATATTTTTTTTAATGAAACTGTTTGTTTCCAAATGTATGCCCAGAGCCTAACACAATACCTGGGCCTAAGTACCCATAAATATTTGTTGAGTAGTAATTGACTATACAGTTATATATGTTAGGATTATTTTAAAATTTGATAAACTCATTTATTTAACATATATATATATATACATGCATACATATATATGTATGTGTGTGTATGTGTGTATATATATATATATGAGAAATAAATTTGCCATAATGAATTGACTCAAATCCCAGGACCTGTAGTCTGAAGGTCTAAGGACCAGTAGAGCCAACCGTGGAAGTCCTGATTTGAGTCCAAAGGACAATCCAACATTATTTTCCTTCCATCGTGATCTCATTCCCTTAATTTCTGTCCCCACACCTGCACCCTGCATTCCTGGCTGTATAAATTAGAAAACTAGAGTAGTTCTTTTGGAGTATAGTGTGCCACCTCATTGAGGCAGGGTCCAGAAATGCTGGGCTTTCTGGCTGCTGGCTTATGTAAAATTGTATCTGCCCTTTGCACTGCACAATATGTGGCCACTTCCTTGTAAAAAGACTACCAACTTTACAACCCATTAACTGCCCCATTATGAGGGGGCTTTTAACTAAGTTCCCCCCTTTTCACTGAAATCATGAACTTCTCCATTGTGATTATTTTTGCCTCCACTTTAACTGCTCCATTTCCTGTTGCCCCTAAAAATACATGTCACTGCAAGAGGTGAGCACCTAGCAAGAGAGATTTTATCTTGCATACTGAGCTGCCATCAATATACCCTTCCCCAATGCAGAGTACAGCAGAAAGTTATCCTGTTCTCAGTTGATTGACTGGAAAGTGCTTAAAAGACCACCATATTCAGCAACTTTGGATTCTTCTTGGGCTAACTTCCCTCATGGGTGTGTCTTCCTTCCCCTATCCTCTCCCACTCCATCCCCCTTTCCAATAAAGCTTTGCCCAGAAGCATGGTTTGGCCTTGGCTAATTACTATTACCAAATGCAAAAGAACCCACAGAATGGGCTCCCCTGGCTCCCCCCAGCCTGTTAAATGAGTCAGCTAATACCCAGTTCATGCTGGGCAGCTCAGATCACATGGTAACTTGACCCATGTTAAGTGTTAGGTTTTATTAAGGTCCAGGGGTGGGCCAAGAGCTGCTTCTCAGATAGTAATTAATTATCCATAATGGATAGCAGGGCTTTGCTCTTAAAATTTGAGAAACCTGTGTGGAGATCCATCTAAGGAAACTGTCAAAGGCTCTAACTGGCATCTCTAGCCTTCACCACCCCTTCTAGCACCATTGAATATTTGAGTTTGTATGCAGAGCAGCCTGGACCTGTTGTAGAGCCTTCTCTTATTCTGGGGTCCACCGAAAATTAATCTCTCTCCCCCTTTCCCCCTCCCCCCCTCCCCTCTCCTTGGTGTATGGGTTGAAAGAACTCATCCAAATGAGGAATATGTCGTCCTCAAAATCCAAAGACATTCACTAGATTTTGCGCCTCTTTGGATTACAGGAGTACAGATGCAACAACTTAAACCTTCACCATAGAAGGATATCATAAAGTGCCCCACACTACCAGACTCCCCAGTAATTCCACTGGGATCTGGGCCTGAATTTTTGCCAAGTTTATTTTCCATTGTCTGACACACAAATGCCTTAACAATAAGTCTAGAGCATGCCTTACTCTTGCTGGCCCGGTCCAGTCAGCATGGTATTATGAATGTAATGGACAGTATGATAGTCTATAGAAAGGAAAGGCAATTAAGATTTCTGCAAACTAAATTATGACAAGACTAGAGTTGATATTCTCTGAGATAGGACAGGGAAGATGTATTGCTGAACTTTCCAGTTGAAAGCAGACTACTTCTGGTGAGTCTTAAGTACAAGGAGGGAGAAGAAGGCATTTACCAGATCAATAGCTGCATCCCAGGTACCAGGGGATGTGTGAATTTACTGAAACAATAAAACCACATCTGGAACAGCAGCTGCAAGTGAAACAACATGTGGGTAAGCTTATGATGACCTGTCATTCTGCAGGATGCAGCTGTCTTCTGTACAGAACACATAAGAGACTTAAACAGAGATGTGGGGACTCACCACCACTGCTTCTTTGATAGTGGCGCTCCTCTCTAACCTTCCAGCATGCAGCATTGTGGGTTTCCTGTTTTCCTAGACAGAGACAGGTTTGAAGATTTCCTCTTGACTTTTCTTACCAAAATAAGCCTGCCTTCACAGGTCAGGGAACAGTGGGCTCTGCCAGCTGCTTACATTCCCAGGATTGAGGGAATTGAGGCAAAGAGGTGTTCAGTTGCCCAATGTCACACCACTTTGGAACCGTAGAGCTGACTTTCAAACACAGTAGTTGTACTCCTAACGATTACACTTGCTACTTGCTTTGGATCAGGTAAACTGGAGGTGCATGTAATTCCATGTGGGAAGGAAGCACATTAACAAACTGCCCTTGTGTGTAATCACAGCCTAACAAAAATATACACATGGATGAAAACATAGGCTCACACACCCACACACACGCAAACCAAAACAGTCACAGATAGCAGTTCTATTATAATTGCCCAAAACTAGGAACAACCAAAATGGCCTTCAACAGGTGAATAAACAAACGGGAATACATTCATACCATAGAATACTATTCAGCAATAAGGAGGAATGAACTAGTCCTGTACTGCATGACATTGTTCCAGCAAACAGTGGACCCCTTTATACCACAGTGGTCCCTAGATACAGCCAAGGTGTATAATAGGCCATGCCATCTCAGTTTGTTTAATCACACTTTATGACATTCACACAACAAGGAAATCTCCTAAGGATACATTTCTCAGAACTATCCCCACTGTTAAGTGACGAATGTATTACTCAATGAATCTCAAAAACATTATGCTCTAAGTGTTTAAAGAAATCACACAATATGACTAAATTTGAAATTATTTTTACAAACACCCCCAGCATGTCACCTGTTCATAAAGATTATCGTTCTAATACTGAAAAGTACTTTGTTTAGTGACCTAATAGGGTGCATTTCATGGCTAATTAATTCTACAGCAGAGGCTGTCATATTTCATGAAAACTTTAGCACCAGCCTTAAGGCGAATTGAAAACCAGCCATTCAAACTCCTCTTCTGCCAGAATGATTCTTCTTTATTTGTTTTGGAGTTCAGGAGTGAAACCATGGTATCACTGCTTTTTAAAAAATGTCCTGACCTGGAGGATTCAACTAGGATGTTTCGTAACTTAAAGATACATATACTATGGATGCTTCATTCTAGTAAAGCAAGTTTGTCAATGTAATTTAAAGTTTTCAAGATAAAGTGATCATGACCATTTGATAGGAAGTATTGAGACCTTGATCTCCTTTGTGTAATGTTTTACAGTATACTTGGAAGTTTTTCCAGGAAGGTTTTGGTCCCACCTCAGATATTTCCATTATCCTCCTCCCTAAACAGGCAGAGAGATATTCTATTAAAGTACTGAATATATCCTGATCTCACATCTTAACATTAATAAAAGGACGTCAAACCTACCGACTAGCTTGCTGACTGCTATAATTTATGTTTCTGCCTTTAGTACACAATGGAGAATGTTCTTCATCATGTGCACTGAAATCTTTACAAGTTAATACTCATCAAAAAGTTCAATATCATTAGTGGAGAAGTATCTGATGGGTACATTACTCACTTTCCCACCGTGGTTCAAGTTCAGCAAATACATGATGCTGCTCTTGCCCGTATCCCTGCTAAGCCCCTGGCTAATTTTAATCCAACACTTGCTCAAATGTGCCATTTCCCAACCAGTGCTGCAGGTCATCACTGGCATCTCATCAGCCTTGGCATGCCTGATGAAATCCATTTGTAGTTCCACCTCTAGATTTCTTAAAAGCCAAACTGTCAGAAAGCCATGCACTTGAAATGCATCATGTTGCCCCCTGGAAGATTCTTTCCTAGAATTTCTCTTTGGATGTATGTCATCAGCCTGCATTAGATCTATAAAAATGAAGAAAAAAACTCCGAGAAATGGGTCATATTTCCTGAGGGAATATTTCTGGAGTGTCCACTCTCTGAGAACTCTTTCTTAATGTCTAAAGGGCAGAGGTTAAATAACTTGTCCAAGTTCACAGTTAGGAAACAGCTAGGAGCTGAACCAAACATTGTCTGAGATCCTTTCTGCCTCTCCTCTCTGAGGCTCCCAGTTTTCTACCTGCCTGGGACGTCATCTGCACGTATGCACGCATGTGTGTGCCCATGTTCCCAAGCCACCTTCCTGCTGCATGGAGAAATTCAGTGTTTGCTTTCTCCACGAGTCTTGTGGCCTGTTATTCCCCCTGAAGTCATTGATTCCATTTCTGCCATTCCTTTTTCTCCTGCCTCATGTTATCCTTCTTCAGAAGCCTCTTCTAGATAAACTCCTCCTGCATTTATTTACATGTTACAGTCTGACATTTGCTCCAATCATTTTCCTGAAATGACTTATTGGACGTCACTGGTGACCTCCTAGCTGGCCAGTCTGATGGCAATTTGACCATGTTGATAGTTGCATCTTCCCTTAAAACTGTCTCTAACTCTGGCTTTAAATTGCTCTCCAATTTTTCCTCATCTCTCTGAGCAGGGCTTGGTTTTCCTCACTGGATCTTCTTCTTCACATCTAATATAGGTGCTCTCTAATGATTTTCCCTTGTCCCTCTCCTCATTGAGGAAGCTTATTTGATGTCATTATCTATCTCCACAATTTCGATTGTTCTGTCTCTGAGGCTACCCCTCCGTATCTACACCTTCCATCCCAGTCTCCTATCCCTACCCTAATGTCAGACTATATTTGTTATGTTTATCTCTTTCCCTAGAGTATAAACTATTCAAGGGCTGGGTTATAACTTTCTCATTATTTTTTAAAAATCTTTTTGTCCTTATAACATAAATATCATAGTCCAGGATGGAATATAGTTCATGCATAGCAAATTTTGAAAATGTCTTGCATCCTTCCCTCTATATTTTAATGGCCATCCAAGTCATGTAAGAAATTTTATTCTCACCAAGTACCTACCTTGCATTTGGCAATGCTCTAAGTGAAACATTTCATTTTAGTTTTTGGAACATTTTGGAATCAGTATACATTTGATTCAACCTTTGGACCTTCCAAATGTATATCTATAATTCCATATTCTATTATTTTATTAACTGTAAGACACATTTTATAATGGTAAATAATGGTACATTATATGATCTTACAATCCATGACATTTTAACTCCTAATGTGGAAAATTAAGGTTTAAGAAATTTCATTCCATTATGTTTTATTACTCAAGGAATATTTAATTATTCAGAGTATACTGGTCTTTGTAAGGCAGGAAGAGTTGGGTTTTTTTGTTTTGTTTTTTAAGAATTTTCAGTCACAAGGGTTAGAGCAAAAGCTAAAGGACTTCCACAGGCCAAGTAGGTTCAGACATCCAGGTATTTCCTCTGCACCAAATATACAACTGTGATCTCTAAAATACAAAGAGAGAAAACCAGACTGAAGTGGACTTAACAGCAGTTATATTTCCATGAATAAGGAAGAACACAAGAACTCAAGTCCTGCGTGAGTTTGCTGCAGGTCCAGAGACAGCAGTGCCAGAGCTCTTGTTGCCACGAAAAGGCAACACCAGAACCAGGCTCTAATTAGTAATATTTTCATAGAAATTCAAGTTACACATATCTTATGCAAATCATCTTACCTAGATAAGTTACCAATATCACCTAGGTTCTTCTTCCCATCTGGTTAAGAAAAATCAAGGACCCCAAGTAGAAATGAAGAGAAATTTATTCTTTGGTCAAAGAGGAAGAAGGGAACTCCTGCTCAGCATGGCGGGGACTTGCCATGTGGGCACTAGGTTACATGTTTTGTGCAAAGGAAGGTAGGGAAAGAGGTGGAGTTAAGTCTCAGACATCTGCAGACTTCTGGAAAAAGGGGCAAAGTGTTCCCGGACCAGGGGGCCACACCTACTCCCTGTTCTAATTTGGTGTGGACCAGAGCTATCTGGGCAGAAGGGTGGGATTTAACGCGTCCTTCTTGACCTCAGTCTCCTCTTCGCCTCTGCTGTCTCTGGCTAGTTCCCATATTTCTCCATGAGCACATCTGGAGCGCCATTATTTTTTAATTGCAGGTTGTTCCATTGTCCTCTGCTATCTGCCAGTCATGCAGCTTTGGCGATTCCTGAAAGTCAGCACACCTGAGCACCGTGTAAGCGTTGGCTTAACCACTTAGAGGAAATGGCCAGGCACCAGGTGATAGATACATCTGACATACATGAAAAATCAAAACTACAGCCCCATGTTTGCCCCTTCCACCACTCCTCTCCTCTTTAGGAAAACATTTTTATTAATTTGTTGTTCATCTCTCTAGCATTCTTACAACTCTAGAAACTTATTTCTCTATGTTTGCTACAAAAAAAGATAGCAGGAAATCCATACTGCTCTCTGGTTTGCTTTTTTCACTGTATTGTATATTCAGGCACCTTGCCTTTTCAGGATATGGGGATTTGGCTCAACTTTTTCAAGGCTGTGTATACTTCCTTGAGTGTTCGACCCTTTTTTACTCAACTGGTCTTATTTTCATGGACGTGGGCTACTGCACACACGCCTTCCTGTTCCTGACAATGAGCAACCTTGTCCCCGAGTCACTTCTGTGGGACACTGCTTGTCCCACACACGCCTGTGACTGGAGGCTGAGTACAAATTTCTGCCTAACTGCTGCCTGCGGCTATGGCTTTATATGAAGTTGGGAACTGAGCCAAGCAGAGAGGCCAAGACAGTTGTGCAACCAGGAAGTAAAAGAACTGCCCTGGATGGTTCTAAACATGTTGCGAAAGCCCTCACCACCGCCATAGACCTAGTTAGGGACTAGAAGCTTGCAAGGTGACTTGGAGGTTAACAATGAAACTACTGAACAATGAGAAAGAAAGAGAGCGTTTGAAACAAATATGTGTGTGTCTAAGTGTATGTGTATGTATGTATATACACATAGATATTTAAAACATGTATATATGTATTCATGTCATATATTGACTATACCTTGAAATGAAATTTTAAATTAAAATGAAAGTTACATGAAATTTATTTTAAATTGTATCCAACTTATTTTGAAGCAATTTACCCAAGTCTTAAAATTGGGTCTCTACCAGAAAACTAGGTCAGGATCAATACCCAATGGTTCAAGAGACTTACATGTAAAAAATAAAAATTAAAGCTCTAAAAGAAAACAAGAATGGATTCCTTTGGTTAAGAAAAGGAACAACAGGCCCCATATGGATTCATTCAGATCAAGATCCACCAAGATTCAATAGCTAAAGTCATTGGAGTTTCAAGCTCTCCCTAACGTGGAAATCTGGGCGCGCTCTGGTGGCCTAGTGGATGAGGCCACTGGACACAGTCCACATCTATCCCAAGGACCCAGGTTTGAGATCCCAGGGCCATGCCTGGGCTGGGGACCACCAAGATAAACAACTAAATACAATGAATTAAAATGTTTCTTCTTCCTCCCACCTCTTCCTGTCCGCCTGCCTTTGCTGCTTTCATTCCTGCCGGCACCTTACCTCAAAAAAAAAAAAAAAAAAAAATCCAATAAAAGCTGGCAAAATTGCAGACAGATTGGCATGATTACAGGCATGGACGATTTTAAAACTAAAGTCATTTCTCCCATCAATACTTAACCAGGAATGTAAAGTAACCACCATGTCCATTGCACTCCCATTACAACCCAGTGAGTGGGAGCTTCTACAGTGAACCCAAACTGTATGCTCTCAATGTCTAGTGGTTGCTAAACATATTGAGCAGAATGAGAGAGACTAGCAGAAGTCTGTTTGCTTGAAGATTTGAGGAAAATTCTAGAAGAAAAACCTATCGTAAATGACCCTGGTTTTGACAACTTGTTCTTGTACCCAAATGAATCTCGGTTTTTCAAGGGGAAGGTAATTGGGCAGGGTGGGTGGAGCGCCGGGACTGAGGCTGCAGGTGAACTAATTTCCAAAATGAGAGGATGTCCTGGAGGAAAGTGATTATTGTACATTCCTTCATTTAAACAGGATGCCATAGTCCCCACTTTGGGAAGAAAGTATTATTTCTTGCATGAAGTCAGGGGGACTGAGGTTCAGAGAAACTTATAGCAAGTTAACTAGTAACTTGTGGAAGGGCACACTCACCCACACTAAGACTGGAACCCAAGATGGCTTGACATCAGCTTTTCTCACGAAGCCAGGCATCTCCAACTCAGGAGAGAGAAAACCTAGTATTTCTCACTGCCAGATTGTTCTGATGCTATTTACTTTCTCATCTATTTCATATTATGATAATGCTTTCCTGGAATTGGATGATATAATACTAGAAATTGAAGATGTTTATTCGCTACAAAGAGTACATATGCAGGCTTCCTGTCATAATCAAGGGAAGTTGCTCACATCATTTATGATTCCCAGTCTTCTCTGTACATGATAATGCTTATTTTAGGAAATCTCTTTTTACTAAGCCTGCTGATCTTCAAAAGGAAAATAGGCAGGCGGGACAGTGATAGACCCTGTTGGTATTTATCAAGTTTGGAGTCTGTCTTAAATTTGTTTGCTGGGAAGCCTTGCAAGTGATGAATAGCATAGCATTGCAGTGATGTTGTGGATGTTCCCTGTTGTAATAGAGTCAATAACTCTAAAAAAACTTTTGTTTCACTTCTTCATACAAAATTCATGTTTGAATTTCATCTAGGTCCTAACAGTTTAAATTTCCATAACAAGTTTTATGCATTATTAAATTTTATACACCACTGCATTATGCTTTTGAAGCTGATTTTACAATCTAATTAATTCAGAATATTAACTACAATTTCCATAAAATGAATAGGGTAATGTTGGTCGGGGTAAGTTAGAGGGCTACAGTCAGGTCTGTCCCTCTTCCCAGGATCTCAGCTTTATGTGCCCTAAACACCTCTTCTCTAGAGGTCCCTCATTCAGTAACTTCAATGTGGGGGAACACAGCCAAAATCAAAAGTTAATGTTAAATGCCTCCAAATACACAAAAGACTTGTACTGCATTCCTTGGCTAACCTTTCTGAGTCTCTGTCAGAAGTTAGAATCCTATTTCTATTTTTTGCGTTTTTAAAGCAGACTTTTACTGGGCATGTGACTTCTAGATCCAAAGAGTAAACACAAAATGAAAAGGATGACAGGGATAAAGGGGCTGTCTAGAAAGTATCTCTAGAAATAAGATGTGCCCGTTGACAAGTCTTTAATAAGACAAGAAGAGGGGAAAGCTACCAAAAGTGAGTATCAGGATTGAGACGGTCTGGACACAGCTTCTCTCTGGAGAGTAAAGCACTTCACGTGGCAGATCCTTAGGGCTTTTCCTTGCTATGCACAAAAAAGAATCCGTGCTCGTGTCGATTTGAAAACACCAAGGTGTGGTTAAAAGTCCCCTTTTATCTCTGTTTAAAAAAAGATAGCAAAAATGTAAGTGTTTTGGCAAGCTTTCCATCAGAAAGATTAAAATGTTATAAATCTTCAAGGGTTGCTTCAATCATTTGGAAAATTGACTTACTTGAAACACCACATTCTCTAACTAAGTGAATTCAATGAGTGTCTCATTATATAATTTAAATAAATCCTCCTTCAGTTTAAAAATATAAACCACATTGATAACCTATGCTCCAGATGCCTCAAGATCCTATTGGCCTGTGGGTAAAAATGAAGTCAAATTATCACCATTGATTCCAAAGTTCCTACTCACAGCTCTAATCCTCAGCCCTGCAGACATCAGCACACCCTTGGAAAGTTGTTATTTCTTCTTCCTCTCTGAACAGAGCCACCCTGCCATGCCTGCCACCCAGGAGGGGACACCCTCCTAGGGTTGTGTCAGCCACCAGCCTGGGGTACCCAATAGCTTTGGGACCCCTGTGATCTTGACAGGCTGGGGGTTCTGCTGACCTGGACAGAGGTCATCTCACACCAACACTGTGCTGAAATAACTGACCCCAAAGCACCATTGCTTGCTCTAGGTCCCACCAAGTGCTTATGGAACATGCTCCTTCTGCTGTGAAGTGTCTCTTCCTTCCTTTTGAAGTCCAACTGGAAAACAGATACCATTCCTAATGTCTTTCACTCCTTCTCTAGGTATCCACCCCCAAACTCCTTCTCAAGTGCCTCTTCCCAACATGCCTGGCAACAGATGCAGATTCCAGGGCTGCCAGCTGGTAGATTCTGTAGACAGGCTGGAGTCTGATATTCGGATAGAGCATCATGCCCCATCATATGGGTTTGAGATCATGGAAGCTTTTCCTGAAACCAAATCTTATTCAGAAATTCAGCTCCCTCTCCCCTTCCCACTTCCCCACTTCCCTTGGAACTACCACAAGACGATGAGTACAGTAGCATCTTCAGTGCCTTGATAAAATCCAAACGTGCCTCCTCCCCCATTACTATCTCATTCATCATCTGCATTCTGAATTAATTCCTCACTACAGCTCTTGCTTGATTTAGGATAAAGCTGTGCCCCCATAAGCCCATTGTAAGTTGATGATGTCATAAATGAAAAAATGCAGTTACTATCCCTAACCCACCCAACATCATAGCATAGGCAACCTCCCTGAAACATGCTCAGAGCACTTACATTAGCTTACAGCCGGGCGAAGCCATCCAACATACATCTATTTTATGTGAGAAAGTGTTGAGTGGCACACGTAACTTACTGACTAGTGTCCAGAAAGTGTGTACTGTCCAGAAATGCGGTGTGGGTGCTCCCCATTAATGTACTCAGTTGAAAGGCATGAGGCTGAAGAACGTTGAACTCTTGACCTAAAATTAGCTGTTGGATGATGAGGCAGCTACAGTGAGAGTCATCAATTTCTGTGTCTTCTGATGAAGCTGGGGACTAGCAAAAGTTAGCTGGGAGCTGAGTCCCTGCCCAGAGGCACGAGAGAGGGTCATACCGCATACCAGTGAACCCCGGAAAAGCTCAAAATTCAAAGTATGGTTTTTGCTGAATGTCTATTGCTTGTGCGTCATCCTGAAGCCGAAAAATAGTGTCAGAGACTATTTCATCATTACTTTACTGAAAGATTTCATTTACTTCTCTAAAAAATCACTGAGAAAACAGTGTTCAGTTCTTTTCTAAAAGAGCATGCCCTTGGGCTCCAGGCTTTCCCGCGGCCTCTGGCAGTCCCCATTATACCTCATCTTGAGACTGTGAGGATGACTGCGTCAGGAGATACGCATGCTCCGTACGTTCCCTGCGGGCACAGAACCCTCCCTCTATTTGGAAAGCCCGTCCTGTGTAGAGTTCTGGCTCTAACAACCCTCATACTGAGTCTTTGTTTCAGAACTAGACCAAGATAGCTGGACGGATTAACTGAGAACAATGACACTTTCATCGCAAACATAGATTTTCTTTCTTTCTTTCAAGGAAAGGTGCAGGCGGGAATGAAGGTGAGCAGAGGCCGGTAGGTAGAGAGGGGATTTTATTTAATTGTTCATTGGTTTTCACCCCATCCCCAGGTTTTGAACTTGGGTCCTTGGGATGTATGTGGACTACACTCAGTAGAAGGCAGCTGACTAAACCGCTACTCCACCAGGGTGTGACTGCAAATGCTATAGATTTTCTGAACAATTTATGCATAATTACAGGCATCCCCCTCCCATGTTTGAAAGTTCGTGTTATGTATACCATTATGCTTTTTGAAAACCCTGCATTAGTGGTGGTTTGCATTTTCATAATAAAAGATTTAAAAAGCACAGTGGTGGTTTTGCAGCAGCTGTTCTAGGGGCTGAATGCCTGAGAATGAGAGCGAACCCTCAGGTTGGTCCCAGAACTACTCTACGTGGGCTGTGCTCACAGCATGCATGCTTTTGCTGTGTTACTAGTTTTCTGTTTGGATTTCTTAGCAAGACGGGAAGGAGGAAGGAGAGGAAGAAGCATTTTTATTTATTTGGTTTTTAATTTTGATTCCCTGCCCCCGCCTCCATGCCAGGTCTCAAACCCAGGACCCTGGGCTTTACATGGTCCACACCCCAGCCGTCTCAGCTACCGGAACCACAAGGTGAGCCCTTAATGCATTATTTGTTATGATTTTGGTAGGTGATTTAGGAATATTCACATTTTTTGCTTCATGTTATCACTTCTTCGACTTATGAAGGATTTCATAGGCAGGCTCTGCTTTGGGATAATGGGAAACCTGCCTAGAGTCGGATTAAAAACTGATTGTATTGCCAACTCTTTGGGAGCTCTTCATGATGTGACTGAAAGGGGAATCTTTACCCTGACCCACTCTGGGTCCTCCCTACAGTCAGACAAATTCATGTTTGATCTCCTGGAGAAATTATAATACTTTCTCATGGGCTTTGAATTTGCATCACCCACAGGACTCACAGGTTGAGTAACTTTTAGTATGTTTGTTGGCTGTTCTAGGAAATGCTTTTTCAAGACTTTTACTCATTTTACTATTGGACTGTCTTACTTTACCCCTTGTGGATGGGCACCCAGGCACCAGCTTTATTCTTGGGAAAGACTAACCTTTCTCATTGCTTTGTGGTGACTCCTTTGTCATAAATCGGCTGTGCAGTTTTCTTTCTGGACTCTATTGTGTATATGTTATCGATATATATTATAGACATGTAATGTATTTATTTAGCTTTATAGTAATGCAGGATACCTGGCAGCATAGAAGTCCTCTACTTTCTCTTTTCTATCAGATCGCCTTGACTGTTCTTGGTCCTTTGCTTTCCATATAAAATTTAGAACCAAGTTGTCAATTTCCTAAGGAAAAAATTTAGATTGAGGTTACATTCAATCTATAGATGACATTTGGGAGATTTGTCACCTTTGTGAAACTCAAAATTCCAGAACATGAGTGTGTTATATACCTATGCATTCAGGTATCTTTAGGTCTTTTATCTATCTCATCAATGTTTGGTAACTTTCTTGAAGGAATTTTTTTAATAAACATATTCAGGGTTCCCATTCCAAACCTAATGGATTCTCTAGGAATGAGTTGTGATTATGACGGGAAATAGTTTGGTACATATTCTTCAGATTTGAATCAACTTTTGGATGAATATAAATGGATCTATTTGTCAGTAGAGGTTAACTGGTCCTTTGAAATTTTAAACAGAATTGCTTTAACACTCCTACCTCATATTTTTTCCTGACTCCAATGCTTGTCTGTCTACTTCCCTCAAGATAATATTGCAAATTCCTGAAAGCTTCTGGGCTCATGATTACTGCTGGCACCAGGCCCTATTCTCCCTGATGCTGGATCTCACTTTTATCCGACTGCCGGGATCTCTCCTCTTCAACAATCTAAAGAATCCATGGTCCCCAAGTGTAATGGAACCCCCTTTCCTGTTCCTTCTCTTTAGCGTGTATTCAGGATAACTTCACTCTGCAACCTTTACACAGCACTCTCTGGCTTCCATTACCTGTCCAATACTTTAGGTGGCTCTGCTGAAATGCTCATCCATTCTGAGTCCCACAGTTTAGCAACATAGAAGACTGAGGACTTCACATTCTGTTTTCCTTTCCTTCTCTCTTCCCACTTCTGCTTTCTACAAGTGTCTCAAGCAGAAGGAACTAATTGGACCTAGGTATCTCCCCATACATAAATATTATTTTAGCAGTAGCCCATCTTTCAGAGCTAGGCTTCTTATATGTATATATACACATAGATGTGTATGTATGCATCTTAGTTTATTTTTAAAGTAGTCTCTACACAAAATTAAATTATGATTGTTTTTTAAAGTGATTCTCCTATGATTTTCAGGAATACAATTATGTTACTTGCTGATAGCAATTGAAAAGAACAACAGTTAAAAGAAAAGCTTTTCAAAAAGTAACAATCTATGTGTACAATAAAGAAAAGAAAACAAACAAACCCCAACAAAATTCACCGGACAAAAGGTTGTGGCTCCCAGTGGGAGAGAAAGAAGGAGGGACAGGTGGTGAAGACACTGAAACCCTGACGGTGGGCGTGGTGTGAAATGCACGCAGACGGAGGTATGATCTTCATATCCTACAATTAATATTGCAATGTAAACAAAAGAAATAATAAAATTGTTCTTTAAAAAAGAGAAAAAGGTAGTTGCAAACAACCAAAACAACAAAGAAAAGTACTGAGCCTTTGAGGCTGCAGGCTAGCTCACTACCTTCCTTTAATTTTATCTAATTTCACCAAAATCTGAAAAATGTCTGTATTTAGCTATTTCCATAATGGGTCTAGATACTCATATGTGTGGACTACAAAGCACCCTAATTTTTGTCTGCATTTATATCATTTTTATGAGGCGGGAACAAAAATAAAGACATTTTCACTTAGGAAAAAAACAAGAAAGTGGAGGTAGTTCATATGTTTATATTGGTTCTTACATGAAAAGATCAGTTTAGATTTCAGGGACTATTCTATCCACTTGCATTTTTAAAATCACATTTGCCCATGGAAATGTACAAGACTGTCTTCCCTTCAACCTGGGGACACTGCCACTCTGAGCAGGTGCTTTCGAACCTTGGAATCTTCATCAGTCATTTATTCACCATAGATCTGCTTTGGGAGAAGATGAAAAGGTTTGCTACCAAAATGGGTTCCTAGAAATAGAAGACTTGTGGATCAAGATACTCCAAACACACTTTTTTAAAAGAAATTAAAAGTTTTTTTCGTGTAGTTCATATCAGCAGGCCTGATTATTTCAGCTCCTTTACTGCCCAACTTGGAAGCAGGGACTATTTTAGCTTCTCTGCCTTCCCTTTGTGAATACCAGGGTATAAAGCCACCTGCTACATCAAGCAGTAAACTTCACATTATCCTTGCTTTTTTTTTTTTTTTTTTTTTGATCTAGACAGATTTACTATCCTTTCACCTGACTGTAAGCAGATAATCCTTAATTTTCTCAAATTTGTGAGGCATGAGAATGAGACGCACAAGATGGTGCGTGGCCGGCACAGAGAACCCCGGGACACAAGGAAACAGAAGAAATCCAACACATTTTTAAAGAAATTCTATACTAGTAACTGTATACTAGTAACTGCTTGTTACACTGTGTTCTCGGAATATGAAATGGCTTTGCACTCCAAACGGGAGAAAATAGTGAAGCTCCGATATTCAGATTGGCAGAGGGTGGTGGAGTGGTGATGGCCGAAGAAAGTTGCTAAGGTTAACAGTTTCAAAAGGAATTCTCACCTTCAGGGTGGAAATAGCAGCCATATCTGGATGGAGCCAGAGGAGCCTTCTCTTTGAGGTGCTCAGAACTCAGATCACTGTGAGAAGTGTCACATGCATGTCGCTGGAGGCATTTGCATAAATCTCATCTCCAGGATCAAGCACTTGCCTGCATAATATGAGTTTCCAGTCTCAGCGCAGAGTTAGAAGTGTGTCATTCTGAGTCATGGCATTTCCCGTATTGATCGTCACTCACACAGCCATTGCTGTTTTTTGGGTTCTCAATCCCTTGAAATATTCTAATTGTTTTCAATAAGAAGTTGGCACATCCGTGTGATAAAAGGCAAACTGGCAGAGGAAAGGCTGATTCTCCACTTCTACCTTTGCTTTGAAAGAAGACGGTGATCTAAGTAAAGGTGTTTATTGCTTTCAGTAAGAAATACTGTTTTGGGCAGAAAATGTTTTTGATGCTTATGGTTTATCAATCTTTTGCTAAAAATAGAAAAGTCCTAGAACACTCATCCTAGAGCTGCTTTGGAGCCTCCGGAGCTAACACAGAGCACAGCTTATGAATCGTGGTGTTTTAACTTGTGTACATATTAACTAATTTAAAAATTTCAACAACCGTAGCAGGAAACTGAGGCTCAGGGAATGGTCGAGTGAAGTCCAACATTCGCACATTGAAGGGTGTAGCCATGGCACTCTGGCGAAGCAGCGGTGAGGTCAATCACCTCCAAAGGAGCGCAGGCCACATACCCTTGGGTTCCAGTTCCAGGTCAGGGGGAGAAGCTGGTACAAACAACTAAACACAAATACAATTTTAAAAAAATGCTTCTTCCTCCTCTCTCTTCCTGTCTGCCTACACGCCTTCATTCCTGCCCACACCTTTCCTTAAAAAAAAAAATAAATAAATAAAATAATTAAGTAAAGATGTGTAGCTAGGCTCAAACCCAAGTCAGCATGTCTCCCGACAGAGCTTTCCTGGCAGGCCAAGGTGTTCCTCACTTCCTGTTCTGAAATTGCTTCCATAATCGACTAACAAATACCAGGAGCTGTTAGTATATGCGGTTAGATTAACAACTGGAGGTGATGTTGGCAAAATACAAACCATTACCTGTTCAGTGAGTGTTCAGAACAATCTGCACACATTTTTCTGTAACAGTAGCCAGTGTAGTAGGAATAATAACAATAACAAACTCTTAAATTTGTGCAACATAGAATAGCTGGCAAAGCACTTTCTCAGGCTAGTTATCTCCGTATATTATAGATTATTTAGACCTAGAGTACCCATACAGATTTCACCTTGAGTACTAGTCCGCGATTGATTAGTCATGTCTGCCGCGGCACAGGTGTTAGAAGTAATGGCCTGTTAGTCACATGTTTGCTGTCTTTTACCTATTCTAGCTCACTCCTTTTACAAACTAATAAATGACTTGCCTCCCTGCCACACAGTGGCTGGACTGAAAGCTGAGGTGTCTTTCGACCTATTGTCATTGCTTTAAATTGTGTTCTGCATGGAGACATGCAAAGACTCTGAAATTCGGTATTCAAACGGAATAGAATTCATTATAAAGTTTCAGAACTTTATAAGTAAAATAAAATTAGATTCTTTCAGCAAAATGCACACGCAACTTTCTAGAACTCAGGAATAGTGGTGCAGGAATGGCCTCAGGGAGGCAAGGACTGTGTACTGTTCATTACATGCAAGTGAGGCCACAGAGGTGCCACCTTCAGTCCTGTGCTTCCATAAGTAATGAAATATGGACAGTCTATGCAGCTCAACACAAAGGCCAAGAACTTTTTGATGGTGCCAGGCTAGCTTTAGCATGGCATTCAACAGCATCAAGAGGTCTTGGCATTACGTTCCAAGTCTCCAAGCTAGCACAGCAATAAGGGTGACCCATCCTTTTCATTATTTAGAGTCTCCCTCTGGCCTGTGACAGATGCATGAGCAGCTTCTTGAGGGATTTTCCCAGTGTGGGGTTTGTGCACGTGGCATGAAAAGGTAACAGCACTTTTGTACCGATGCACATGTAAGCAGCGACACCCAGTTGACCTTCCAGAGCAAGAGGACAATCTCCCCAGTTGTTTGACTTATTCCGAGTGAAAGTGGTCAGACTGTAAAGCTATTGACTGCCATGAAACTGTCAAGAAGGGCTCCTCCGCAGAGCGATTGTACTGTACCCAGTATAGGTCACAGGTTCAGATGCTGTGACCACTCTCTCTGTCCTCAGAGTTCTCTTGGAATACAAAAGACAAGAAGGCATATAATGTTTAGTCTGATGTGGCCATCAAAGGCCACGCGGCCTTTTCTTTCATCTGGAACAGCCTACCTGACTGCACAAAACCGGTGCCCTAGGCGTCTGGGTGGAAGATGGTCCCACCCCTCCCCTTAGCCCTAGCCACCTCTGACAGCAGACAGATTTCTCGCAGCTTTACACACTGCCTTTGTTGGCTGTTTCCAAGGTGACAAAGTGTTCTGTCCTTTGCTGTAAATAAAGCCAGGAGCAAAAGGATCCAACACTTTCCTCCTCCCCGATTTGCTCCCATCACGTTCAGTTGCAAGCCTCTCGTGAGGGCCTTCCTTGTTTTTTGTGCTAGTTTTGTTTAATGCATGTATGGAACTCATAGCTGTCATCCAAAGCCTTCTGATTCACACTCCTACTTCTCCTTCCTCACTCCAAGATGCTCTCTCATCAGGAAGGAACCTGTTCAAATGCTATTGAGGATTGTATTTCATATTCCTAACTAATCACTGAAACTCCCTGTGAGAAGATTGTGTTTCCCAACCCATTAACACAGGCTTATTATGTTACATGTGTTAGCCAAATTTCCTCCGAGAGGAAGTGGTGCACGCCATGCTGGAGCAAAGGTTTTCAGAGCACTCTCGAGTAGTGTGAGAATAAGAGTGAGAAATGTGTGCCCGTGAGCAAGTGATTTGGTCTTTGTCCACAGTGGAACACTACTCAGCTACAAAAAAAAGAAGATGCAAGTCTACCCTGTGCCTAAGGCAGATAGACCTGGAGGGTATTTCAGTCCCATACAGTTTTGATCACTATCACTTTGTAGTATAGTTCAAGATCTGGGCATATGATACCTCTACTTTTGTTCTTTTTTTCTTGTGATTGTTTTGGGTATTCAGGGTCTTTGGTGATGTCATACAAATTAAAAAATTTTTGTTCCATTTCCTTTAAAAAGTCAGTGAAATTTTGATGGGGATTGCATTAAATCTGTATATTGCTTTAGGTAAGATGGTCGTTTTAACTATGCTGATACTTCTCAAATAAGAGCATGGGCTATCTTTCTATCTCTCTGTGTCTTCCTCTATTTCTTTTAACAATGTTTTGTAGTTTTTATTACATAGGTCATTCTTTGTTAGGAAATTGCAAGGTATTTAAATGCTTTTGTTTCTATTGATTTCATTCTCTTATATCATATTGTTTGTATATAAAAATGCAACAAATTTCTGTATGTTAATTTTGTGGCCTGTCACTTTACTCATTTATTAATTCTAATAGTTTTATTTTTTTTAAAGGAAAGGTACAGTCAGGAATGAAGGCAAGCATCCAGGCAGGCAGGAAGAGAGAGACTAAAGAAGCATTTTTATTTATTTTATTTAGTTGTTCATTCTGCTTGTTTCCCCTGGTCCTGGGATGCAAACCCGTGTCCTTGAGATGTATGTGTGCTGTGCTCTTGGTCAGACTGCTACTCCACCAGGTCATATGTAATTCTAATAGTTTTTTGGTGGAGTCTTTAAGGTGTTCTATGTATATTATGATGTATATTGAGATCATTTTATAGTTTTATTTCTTCTTTTCCATTTCAGATGTCTCTCTCTCTCATTCTCAGGAATAAAGGTGCACAGAGGCAGGAAGAGAGAGGAGGAAGAAGTACTTTATTTATTTTATTTAGTTGTTCATCCTGGTTGTTCCCCACCCCAGGATATGAACCTGAGTCCTTGGCATGTATGTGGACTGCATCTGCCAAAGGCAGCTGACCCAACTGCTACTCCACTAGGTGTACCAGATTTCTTTCTTTTTTTTAAGAGAGGAAGGAAGAGAAGAAAGGTCTTTTATGGATTTATTTTGACTGTTTCCCCAGGACCCTGGTCATGAACCCAGGTCTGTGGGGTTTTTTTTTTGGTCCACACTCCTGTTGCTAGCTTAGCACCTGAGCCACCAGGATGCACCAACTTTCTACTTTTTTAAGAGAGTGTCAGTGATCCAGATTTTATGTGGACTCCACAAGTCTTTCACTATTCAAACTAGTTTCTGTCCAAATAAAATACGTAGTATGGTCCCAGCTTAGCCATCAGGCCCCAGTGTGTGAACTCTGTTCTATGCCTTGTACCACAGTAAAAGTGATTTCTCTGCTGCTCTCCGACACCACTCAAGTGTCACCCAGCTGTGCCCTCCCGTCTGCCACCCCTCTTCTACATCCCAGTCCTTCAGGCACTTGGTCAAATTCTCCTTCCTCCATTTCTCCAACCAGACCGCCCAACCCTGAACTTCTAGTCTGTACTATAGTTACAATTTTTATTTCCCTCCATGTTATTTATCTTATTATACACAGTCTACCTTTTCATAGCTCATAAGCCCTGTGAAGACAGAGATCTTTTGGTGTCTGTAGTGTCTCACAGACAAAATAGGTACAAAAATAATGTTGTTGTACTGAGGCTTGCTGGTACAGATGATCACCCACTGTTTCTGCGGTTCTGGAAAACAAAGGATAAAGTCTGAAAGCAGCTAGATTCTAGAAACTTACTTACCTATTTGGATTTCCATACTAAAGGTACAGCTCATTAAAAAACAATCAGTAACTAAAGTCTGAATGCTGCAGACACAAGGCTTGTTAACACCTGGCCTTCTCTACAGATTAAGTTCCTTCTGTGTATCTACCTATCTATCATCTATTGAATTCAGTGTGTAATATCATGGTTAATCCAGTTCACCTGGAGTGAGTTCAGCTTTATATTGACCATCCTTCTCAGACCCTGTTATAATTTGCTTTATGCCTCAGCAACCAAAATAAGTTATGACGTTCAGTTGAGTTCTTGAAGGAGGGCATGTGCATATTCAAACAGCTGGGCCACCCTTTCAAGCACTTCTGGGTGGGTATGGTCCCAACCATTTGCCAGAGCCACCACCGTGTGTTAGGTGAAGCTCAATGCAAACTTGTTGAATGAACAAGTGGAGTTCAGCTGACCTTTGAATGGCACAGGTGCACTTATGCATGTTTTTTTTTTTCCTGTGTAAGGTTCAGATTCAACCCACCTTGGACATCAGTTGGTGGAACCCTTGGAGAAGAAACCCACAGATATGGAGGGCCAACTCTAAGGAATTTGAGCACCATGGATTTGGTATTAGAGAGCAGGGTGTCCTAAAATCTGTTCCCCAGATACCCACAGATGACTCCAGTTAAGTTCTGGGGGATCCAAAGTTATACAGGGATTTTTCACTGCTTGGGGTCAACACCCTTAATTCTCATATTGTTTAAGGGTCAATGACAATGATATAAATTAATACCACAGGTGTTATTTCTCCAGCAGAGTTCAACCCCTATAATTGCTTTAACCCTTATGATTTTCACTTCTTTTGAAGTCGTTCTGTACTAATAGTCTTCCTACTTTCTCTGAAAACCTACTTTAAAGCCTACAAGAATCTAAGTTCTTTAATTAGCAAGGACTCATAGCAAGCGTTTTCTTATTTTTAAAAGTGAGTTGTTCAGTGAATCTATGAAAAGGGCCAAATCATACTCAAAGGTACTAAGCCAATTACTGGAAGATCTCATAGCCAATCTGTGCTAGGAAAATAATACCAGGGTATTCACTTGGAAGTGAATCACTTCCCTTTGGCAACTGAAATTAAGTTAAACAACTCCACCACCCCAGCGCATGGTTTTGTCTGACATTTCTTTCAAATGCCAGGGAGCCCCACATTGTGTCAAATTAGATCAAGCCAAGCTGTTGGCATTATGCAACTTTGGAGCCATATGCCTAGGATGTTCCAGCCCCTCTCACTTCATGTAGCATTAATCTTTTTAATTTGTTAAATATGTAACCAAAAATAGACTTCTGTGTATAATGAGGATTTCACTTTTAGACTGTTACAAAACATTTTCAAGACCATAATTTCACCCTGCTTTGAGAGAATCCTTAATGATTGAGCTCAGGCATCTTGTTTTATTTTTTAATTATTTATATGCTTTCTTAAATTTTACATACATATCAAAACAAGTAAAATTGAACAATATAGTGGATATATGGATATTAATTATATTATTTTTATACATATATGTTGATATATTATATGCTACATGTATTCATTTCATCATTTCACATAGCTTTATGTCAAGCGTATAAGTTTTTTTCCCTTTATAATTCAACACAATTGAATTATTTGTTTTTACATTGATTCCCTTAGGTCCAATGGGCATCTCTCTGCAGATGGAGGCACACAAGGATTTGCATCTTTGTCTCAGTCTATTAAATTAATGAAAACTTTACCTTCTACCAGTTATCAAAACATTTTCAATCTCTGTTCTCCATTCATTAAAGAATTTTTTATGTTTATCGAAGTAAGACAGGCAAACACACACACTCACTAGCGCTATAACTCTTAGAACTTAAAAATATACCCATAGGCCCTGTCATACCCACCCCTCCCCATCAGTGCCCGCTCCGGTTGCAACCATAGACAAGTCTTTTGGCTGTTTCTCCTGCTTTTTACTCCTGTGTTTCTCAATATGCTTATATACTGCCCATCTTTTTCAAATGTTTCTATTTTACCCGTTACTTATTAACTTCCAACTATAAAAGATTAGGATTTCATTTCCTTTACTTCCTCACTTTCTGTCTCCTAAAAGAGAGCTATGTCACTCTGATACTTATTAAATCAACATTCAAGATATATGAAACTGTACAAAAATCAGAATTGACTTTTTAAAATTTAATTGTCTTAAGAGAGGAAGGGAGAGGAGGAAGAATTTATTATTTATTTATTTATTTATGAAAAAAACACAAGCAGGAATGAAGAGACAGGAGGAAGAAACATTTATTTTATTTAGTTGTTCACCTTGGGGTTCCCCAGCCCCCTGCCCTGGGTCTTGAACGTGGGTCCCTGGGATGTATGTGGACTACATCCGGCAGCCTAATCCACTCGGCCACCAGGGCATGCTGGAAGCAATATGTTTAATCAAGGAAGAGGAGGAGGGAGCAGCACTGTTTACGTTTGGTTGTTCCTCCTGACCCCAGGTCCTTGGGCTTCAGGTGGTGCAGGTCCAGCCTCTGGTTTAGCACCTGAGATGCCAGGGCAGGCCAGAATGGACATTTTCATGCTACTAGGTAAATATAGGTCACAGGTGAAACATCTGGTCTACTCTGATCGTATTTACTGTTTTACTATCAGGTGCTATTTCCCCCCTCCCCAAAGTAGTCTAGTTTATGGCTTGTTTAGCTTTTCATGTAACAATTACTAATTCAGCCCCAGACTTTCTAAGAGGAAGATGGTAATCTATGCAGTGTGGTCAACATCAGTACCTTTATCAATTTTATGGTTTTTAATTATTTTTTCTTTGACTCTCTCTCTCCCGGGGCCCTCACCATCCTGTCTGACCTGCAGAGGATGCTCTTGAGACCCACTTTTCCTGGGACTTCCCTGGAGACTCCCTTCATCACACTCCTGTGTGGCATCCCCTTCGTCTGGGCCCACACTTCCTATTTGGCTTGCTTGCTCATTCAGTGGGGAGGCCTCTGCCAGTAGCTTCAGGAGAAGAGTACGCATGAAATTTTATTTTATTTTTTTTTACGGATCTTTAACCAGCCTTAGCCCTACCCTCTAACTTAAATTAAATATTCAGCTGAGAATAGACATCCAGGTCAGATGCTCTTTCAGCATTCTGATGTCATTGCTCAGTGCCTTTTGCTTCTAGCATTCGTTTTGAGAAATCTCCTTGTCATCCTTTGAATCTTTCTTCTTTTTGCTCAAAGAGTAAAGTATTCTCCTTCTCCCTCTAGGAAGAGAAATTTTCTTTTATTAATTTGTTGATATGCTTTTCTTTTCTGTTCCTCCCCACCCCTTTTCTGTATTTTTTTTGTGCCCTACAAATTAATCTACTTTTCTTATGTTTTTTCTTCTGCTTTGTATTTGTATGTTTTGTTCTGTTCCCTAGAATATTTCTCAACTTGATCTTCCAATTCTTTTATTGGAGTCTTAATTTTTGATATCAAATATCAAATAATTTATGAGTTCTTTTTCATTTAAATATTCTTTTTATAATATCATATTCTTACTTAATAGATGCAATATCTTATCTGCCTGAAAATATTACCAATACCTTTTTGAAATTTGCTTCTGTTCCCTGCATTGTCCTTCTTTTAAGATCTTTTTATTCTACTTCTGTCTCCTATCTTTGACATTATAGTATTTCTTCAAATATCTGGCAGTTGATTCAAATTTAAGAATGAGGCACTAAAACTCTGACTGAAAATTTAAGGTTATTTTAAGCATTGGCTACTGTAAATAACACTACAATGAACATGAGGATGCGCATATCCCTTTGATTAATGTCATTGTATTTTTAGGGTAAATACCTAGAAGTAGGATCATACAGAACTTCCATTCTGAATTTTTTCAAGAATCTCCCCACTGTTTTCCATAATGGGTGCACCTGAGTGTGGTCTTTATTAATAGATTCTTCTGTGAAGTCAGAAACCACACACTCACTCATTCTCCCTCTTCCAAAAATGTGTTGATACTTCTAAACTGTGGTCCCCTTCTCTTTCATTTTCTTTCTCTTTGTTTATACATTTAAAAAAAATTTTTTTATTGCATTTTAGGAGGAAGGAGATATGAAAGTGTGTTCACATACTCATGGTTAAGGAGAAAATCTCTAGTTTCCTACTTTTTATAAAATAAAGAATTTAGAAAATTACAAAACAATTGGTTTTCCAATAAAGTTGCTATTGAAATTGAACAAGTTGACTGGCAGGCCTAACCACCAGTGAGAGTTCAAACGCACTCCTGTTAGCAGAGTACAAATGCAGGAAAGGCTAAATGAATGAGCATATTAGCTGTAGGAAAATTTTGCCACATTTGAGTTATTTCCATGGCTGAGTGACAGGTCATATAAAGGATAAAAAGCAGGTACACATTGAAGATTGGAGTTTTATTCAGTTTTTCTTATTGCCAATTAGAAAAATGTTATCTCTCTGAGTTATACACAGCATTTATATATGTAGGAACCATTAAAAATATTCCTCTTATTTCTGAAAAATTGTAGTCTTGTATTTTTAAAAAAGACATAAACTCAAACAAAAACAATATTTCAATACCCAGAAATGTTTCAGACATTTTATGTAAATAAATATAATCATTTTAACAGCTGAAGGGTATATCATTATTATATATTATAATTTATTTAATTAGCCTATAGCCAGGTTTATTTCAAGTTTTGAAATATTGTAGACAAAATTGTAATGGATAACTTTGGGCATATGCACTATTACTCAAGAATTTCTATAAGATAGCAAATGTAGCCTATCTATTGAATAAGGAAATGTATAATCACCAAATCACATATAACTTTAATGACAGTTTTAAATATATTTATGATATATTACTCATGAAAATCTTGATATACATTTTAAATACAGAAATACGCATATGCATAAAATACCACTTATAAGAATCTATATGAAATGAGAGCTACACAGAAACCTAGAATTAACGCCATGTCCATACCCTCTCCTCAAACCCATGGCTTGGCATCATTGGGTGTGCTGTGTTAGATGGTACCCAGTGGATTTGAAATCATCAGCAAAAGTTAAGACCTGTATAACAGAACTTAGTTCTAGGCATCTAATAGCACTATCTACAATTTTAATACTGGAATTTTAGTATGCTCATTACTTTTTCAGAGGATAAATTAAATAGGATTGTAATGATTTGAACAGCAGACAATATTCTCTTCTGAAAATGGAGAAGAAAAAATCTATTGGACAAAGCAGCACTCACCTCCTTGGAAGGAAGCAAACAGGGCACAAGAGAAAGAAGCGGTGGTTTTAGTGGACTGCAAGCTGGAAAAAGGATTTTTTTTTTGCGATCATCATGGTGACAGAATATAGTAACAGAAGCAATACATTCAAGGCCAAGGTGTAATCTATCCAGTATATTTCCAGTGGGCCATCAAGGGCTGCTAGCATGAATTTTTTCAGGTATACCTGACTTTCTCAAACACACACATAATCAAAATAAAGTGAATCATTTTATGTATTTCCACATGCATAACTCCTTCAGTGATGGGTTTGATTGTGATGGATTATATTCATTGATTCTCTCTTCATCCTACATATGGTGCAAATCAGTATTTTGACCTAAATATTCTCTTTCTTTTATTTGTTTGCTTGATTGGTTGCCTTCCCCCAAAACTTCCAGACTGACGATAGCAATTAGGCCTGATGGATCCTTCTCCCTAACTCCCTGCCAATGTACGTGAAGATTTTTCAACCCAAGTCCATAGGTAAGCCATCCGTTTTACTGCACATTTGTATTAAACCAGCAGGACCCAAACCAGCAGGCCGCTATGGGACTTTGGGGGTAAAAGCTTCCATCAAATATATTCGTCCCACTGCGAAGAGTGCTCATGTCTAGCCCATGGGGCTTGGGTGGATGGATACAGAGTCACTGGGCCCAGAAGCCTCCTTAGGACAGCACACTCAACCTAAAGTCACCAGAGGTATCCTGGTGGCTTCAGTGACTTTGTAGGGACAGGAGCAGCCAGACATGTCTGACCCTGCCCTGTTCTGCCCAAGCTAAGAGGAGAGACTGACCACCGGACAGGGAGGCTGGGTGGCATCTCGTGGTCTGGTCCCAGGCAACGTATCTGCCTGTGAGCACCAGGATGTCACAGGTGACAGTGAAGACAGCTAACACTGCCCTGTGAGAGATTGAGAAGTTGTCAGGAGAGTCAATTCTGACGTTCTCATCACAAGGAGGATATTTTTTCCTTTCTTCTTTTTTTCTTTTTATTGTGTCTCTGTAAGAAGATGGACATTAGCAGAACCTATTTTCATTATTTCGCAATATGTGTAAATCAAATCATCACACTGTCTGCCTTATACAGTGACATATGTCAGTTATTTCTCAGTAAAGATGGGGAAAGGTGGGAAAAAGTGAATGACACTCAGTCTCCCTGGAAGACCCCGTAACCATGCTAACACAGCCCTTCCGGGCTCCGGATCAACAGCTGCACAAACCTCACGCTTCAGGCCAGCGGTTGGTTCTGTCAAAATTGTTGTGAGCTCTGGAGACAGTGGGTGGTAGGTAGGGCATGCGATGAAGAGGACAGGCCTGTCGAAAGCATCCTTTTTGGTCTGTGGCATCCACCTGAAACTCACTGAGGTCTCCAGAAAAGACCAGGGTTCATGAATTAAATCAGAATGCCAACTCTGCTCAGCTACTCCTACTATAGAGGAATAGCTGCTTCGCTCACACAGTTTCAGAAAATGCATTTCAATTTTATAAAATAGCAAAAAAGAAAATCTCAACGGCATCATTTCACATCCTCCCTAATCTTAGGCCAAAAGCGTTGCAATGAGTAAACCCCTTGGCTATTAAAGAAAAACCCCCACTGGTACGTGCAGAGGTCAACATTATCCCAGTGTTAGGTTGGGGGTGTCTTCAAAATCACTCCAGGAGGGGGCCACCTGGAGGCGGTCGTGCACCCCAGACAGACAGAGAGGAGGGAGAATGCTGTAATGGGTTTTCCTTCCCCATCCTCATATTCCTAATTTCTCCTGCTGATCTCTCCTCCTTGCCACAAAATCTACACCCAGGGTGCTCATTCTGCTTTGATCTCTCCACCACCTCCTCTTCATACTTTGTGTCCCTACTGGAGGTCTCACCACATTGAAGGTGACCATCCACTTCCACATGGGCATCCCCCACTGGCCTGCAGGACCCTCACACTCAGCTGTCTGGTTTCATCCATCCCTGGATGGCCAGTCCACTGAGCAGGCACACCATAGTAAGTGACTAGAGGAAGGATGGCTGAGCAAGGACTAATCTCTGAGGGGCATCGCTAGCCCGTACCACTGACATTCACTTGTCACTGCAACCTAGGCTGCCCATTTCAAAATGGGATGAGACGGAACAGGGCTTTTAGGCCCCCTCAATGGCCCCTTTTGTCCTGCATCACAGACAACCCTGGTTTAATAAAAACAAGACAAAATTCCAGGTCGGGAAATATGAAAATAAACAGTACTGTCCCATATGATCAGCTTACTTCAACTGCTCATCTTGAAGCCCTTCTTGATCTTGACCTCTCTGCCCCTTGGCTGTATCATGACCCTCTCCTCATCTCTGTGTTTGTCTGATTCAGATGACAAGGACATCAGTTTGCACCTGTGCTCGATGCATTTCAGATTGCAAACTCAACTCTCAGCTTCCGAGTCAGTGGTAAGCTGTGCGGGGTTTCATTGACCAGGGTAGGAATGGTGCCCTGGAAGTTGTAGATGATTTGTCTGCCACAGAAAAGGAAGGGAGGAAGGAAAGAAAGGGTGAAACAAAAGAAGGAACGATGATGACTATTTGAAAAGGAAATAGCTGGAAGTGATTGCATCATTGATTTATTCATGTATTATTCTAAACAGGAGCATTTATTGAATTAATGTGTGAAGTACTCACTGAGCCCTGCTAACCCAGGCACTCTGCTGGTATAAGGAACATAAGAAGGAATACAGCATATGTGATTGCAGACCTCCTATTTATGGCCTAGCACCCCTGGAGAGACTGGGGAACCACCTGGCCCAGGTCACAAAGCTGGGATATCTGACAATGTAACCCTGTTGCCATGGAGACCCCAGGAGAAGAAGAGAAGGGAGGTCCCGTGGGTCATCCAGCAGCTCCCAGTATCATTTCTTTCTTTTCAGTTCGTGGTATGACGGAAACCTACATCATAGCATGCAGGCCGAAGGCACGCATCGCTGTAAGTCAGCATCTGTGCCTGACGCCTGAGGCCCACCATCACTGTCCAGTCCCACCATCACCATATCACCAACCCCGCCCACCTCCAGTGCCCTTTCTTCCTGGCCCTTCCTCCAGCTGCAAACACCACACACCCTGGGCCCCTGGGAGAGGAGAGGAGCGGCTGGGTGGGGGCTCCAGGCTGAGGGTGCCATTTACTGCAGAGGAGGAGGCAGTGGGCTCTGCCCCAAGGCTGCCGAGCAGAGCTGCCAAGAGGAAAATGATGACGTGAATTAAACTTTAATTTGATTTTTATTTGGTTTCAGCCACCAATAAAAGGACAGCAATTTTCCAAGTCCTGTCACTGGTTGGAGAAATGCTTCGAGAACATCTGTTTTATTAACGGCAGGGACAATAAAAGCCAAGCCTGTATTTGTAGAGGGGCTGCCTTCCAAGGCCCTCGAAGCACTTTTGCTGCTGTATCTGCTCTCAGAGAAATTGTATTTACTTGTAATTAAGCTTAACCACTGACCTCCCCTGAGCTCTGTCTGCTTAGCCAGCTTCACTCCGGGAAGGAAGGCCTTCCAGGTGGAGGTGGGGCAGGTGGAGGGAGGAGCAGTACAGTGGAAGGTGACCTTCGACTGCTGATCACTCACCTTCTCTCCCACACTTACTAGTGACTCAGCATCCAGGGCGTAGCGCTGTGTGCTGTGCGTTTTCAGGGCTTAGGAAAGTGTAGAAAGAAGTGTAGTCACAGGGGAACATGTCGGGGCACATATCTGGTTTCCATAGAATTCCATTTTTCTGAAAGAATAGAAATGTACAGACATTTCCTATTTTCCCCCAAATCTTTTCCCTTTTTCCCTTCTTCTTGCTGAGGTAACTAAATTCTTTTAAAAATAGCCATAATTTATCTTAATGACACGACAGAAAGGATAGAATTCAACACTTTCCAAAGAGCCTGTCGTGCAGGTACTGGATATGATGTGCTTTAAATTATTGAGACTCCATGAATAACCCAGATACGGGCTATCCATGTGATGGAATATTACTTGACCAATAAAAGAAGCAAAAATGTTTCAAGCAACCTCAAGGGGGACCCTTGAAAAAATTAAGTAAAAGAAGCCAGGCACAAGTGACAACATATTGTGTGATTCTACTTACGTGTGATGTCCAAAAATTGCAAATTCATAGAGACAGAATGGATTAATGGTGGCCAGGGTCTGGGGTTGGGGAAGGGAGAATGAAAAATAACAGCTAATGAGCATGGGCTTTCTTTCTGGGGTGATGAGGGTATTCTGGAATTAGATAGTGGTGATAGCTGCATGGTTTTGCAAATATTCTAAAAAGCAGAGAATTGCACACTTCAGATGAATATCCTAGATGTGAGTAGTTATGGGGACCTAGGAACTGGGTTGGGATGAGAATCTGAAATGAGGAGGGGTCTTAAATGGGTTGGCAATCATAACAACGTGCCACAATGGAAGAGTCGTATTACTTTCTAAGGCTATTAAGCTATTACAGAAAAGATTGTTCAAAAAGAGTTTGGGGTGCACCTTTGTGGCTCAGGTGAGCAAGGTACAGGTCCTGAAAAGTCCAAGGAGCCAGGTTCGAGAACTGGGATGGGTGGGAGTGGAGAGACATAAAAGTTGAGATGATAAACTGTCTCAAAAACAATGTCAGGTAAAATGTATTCAAGAGTAATGTGCCTCTCAACTCACAAGTCAATTGGGAAATTCAGTCACTTAAAAATTAAAATTATTTTTTTCCTTGAAGAATATTATATAAGTTAAAATATGCATTTATATGTGTATATATGTATAGATAGATCGATAGATCGATAGATAGATAGATAGATGTACTGTCTTTTTCTAAGTGAAACCTTATTTTTGGCAGGGGGTCGTTAGGGAGAAGGTTGTTTTTAAAGTTATTCTCACACTGCAAACCAATATTGTAACCTACTTTTTTCCGTTCATGTTATAAGAAACGTTCATTCACAGCATTGCACATTCTTAATAAACATCACATTCATCAGGCAACTTTCTGATTATGTGTGTTGATTGAAGGGTACAGACTCAAAAGCACTGGTAATAAAAAAACCTACACAAAGAGCTAGGCAAATTGATTCATCTGAATGCTTAGAGAATTAATTCTTATTTACAGAATCAGTCTGTATCTTAAAAATCATACAGTGCTTTAACCAGGGAGACAGGAGATTCAGTTACAAAAATTAAACAGCACAAAGATAGATAGATGTTATCAGTCTCTCAGCAATGATTTTAAAAAAACAAAGTCAGGAGAAAGATACATATTGCATCATCTCACTCATGTGGTGAATAGAGAAACCAAACAAAGAAATAAATCAAAGTGAACAAAAATAGATTTTTAGTCTGAAAATCAAATTAGTGGTTACCAGAAGGGAAGGGCGTGGGTAGATGAGGTAAAAGTGGTCAATTAGATGGTAAAAAATAGAAGCAGACTGTTGGTAGTAAGCTTAATGTATTATGTACAGATGTTGATTTATGATGAACACCTGTTACCTCTGTAACTGTATGCACGTTCCTTCAATACAGTTCAGACAAACAGGCATGTCCTTGTGGAATAGTGTTTGGCCCACCAACTCCAGCTGGAATGGTCCACATGTATCCTAAGGATCTCAGTTTGCATCCTGAACTGAGGAGCAAACAAGATAAACAACAAAATAAAATAAATAAAATGCTCCCTCCTCTCTCTTCCTGCCTTCCTGTCTCTGCTTACCTTTATTCCTGCCTGCACCTTTCCTTTAAAAAATATCAAATAAGAAAAAATTTAACACACACACACAAAAAAAACTTTTCTCAGGACAAGGGCAGACATGGATTCGAGCAAAGAAGTCAATTGGGTGGTTGAAAGGTATTGTTCTAAACTGAAATAATAGTCTTTAAGACATGGAGCCAGGGAGTGGAAAGGCTTTTTCATTCCCAAAGCTGGTTTTGAACATCAGAAGTCAAAAGCCAAAAGGAAACCAGGCAACGAATTTCTCCATAAGCCACCGAATAGGTGGAAAAGTCTGATGAGGCTGTTAATGGAAATCAAGAGCTCATGGCAGAATGGAAGTCAACTTTATCACCATGAACACTGTGTAGATCAGCAGGTACATTTTGGGTTTTTTTGTAGCAAGATCATTTTGATGAAAGAAGCAATGTGTTGATTTATGTGAGATACTCGGTCCTTCTCCTGTTGAAAACCAGGTTTTGAGAAGCATGGATGGAAGAGATACCTTCTCATCCCAAAGTAGGTATGAGGGAAGAGAGAATTGGGAACAGAAACAAAAGGGGAAGAGATGCTATTGAGCATTCCTTCCCTGTGAGAATGATCAGAACCTGGATCCCATCACCATGCCTGGGCTTATCCCCAGAGAACATGAGTGACAGAACCTCTGAGACGGTATAGAAAGGGGCTGCAATAAGCAGGTGCTGCCTCTTGCTCCCCAAGTGTAGCCTCAGGACATGGGTGGGCGTCTCTGAGAAGGGATGGGGCATGGGATTACTGTGGCTAAATGAATAACTTGGGGACTTCCTCACACTGCCTTAAGGGTTTTAAGGTCCAGAAATCTGGTGTGGACAGAGGAGCAATGTTATGAGAGGGCTAGTAGACCACAGAAGCTTAAGTTTGGGATGAAGAGGGTGCAAATCACCTTATCTGGTGGTCAGAGGCCTTGGTAGTAGTGGACATCTACCACCAAGATCAAGAGAAGTCACATGGCTGCCATGACTTCCCAGTGAGAAAACAGTCATGGAATGAAGTTCCTCTCCTTGTTATGGGGTCCTTATGTACTTTTCTTTTTCCTTTCATCATCCCAAACTTACCTGTATCCCCGCCTCAGCTGGAAAAAGAAGTCAAGGGGCAGACCTTGAGTTGACCAAATACTCCCACTCAGAAATGGTTAAGCAAGTGTGCCCTAGTGGCTCAGGTGACTGCGATGCCTGGGGTGTGGACCATATGGAGTCCAAGGACCTGAGTTCATTATCTGGGTCTGGGGGTTGGGGACCAAAATGTAACAAACAAATAAGCATGCTTCTTCCTTTCCTTCCTTCCGTCTCTCCTTCCTCTTTCCTTCCTTCCTCCTTCTTTCCTCTTTCCTGCCTTCTTCCTTCCTTCTTTCCTTCTTCCTTCCTACTTCCTTCTTTCTTCCTTCTTTCCTTCCTCCTTCCTTCCTCTTTCCTTCCTTCCTCCTTCTTTCCTTCCTCTGTCCTTCCTTCCTTCCTTCCTCCCTCCCTCCTTCTTTCCTTCCTCCCTTCTTCCTTCTTTCCTTCCTCCTTCCTTCCTTTGTCCATCTTTCCTTCCTCTTTCCTTCCTCCCTTCCTTCCTCCTTCCTTCCAACTTCTTTCCTTCCTTTGTCCTTCCTTCCTTCCTCCTTCCTTCCTTCCCTCCACCCTTCATCCCTCCCTCCCTCCCTCCCTCCTTCCTTCCTTTGTCCTTTACTTCCTCTTTCCTTCCTCCCTTCCTTCCAACTTCTTTCCTTCCTCGATCCTTCCTTCCTGCTTTCCTTCCTTCCTCCTTCCTTCCTTCTTCTTTCCTTCCTTCCTTCTTTCCTTCCTTCCTCTTTCCTTCTTCCCTTCCTTCCTTCCTCTTTCTTTCCTTCCTCTGTCCTTCCTTCTTTCCTTCCTTCCCTCCACCCTTTATCCCTCCCTCCCTCCCTCCATCCCTCCCTCCCTTCCTTTCTTCCTTCCTCTCTCTTTATAAAAAAGAAAGACAACAAAATGACTGAGCATTAATTGAAAGTGAGTTGATTGACTGGACGAGATTAGTTTTCTACATTGGTGCCCGTGAGTGCTTGGTGGTTAAATTGTTGAGCTGCTCTCACCTCTCACCTCTGGATGGTGATTAATTTATCTGGGGCAGGCTGGACAATATTGCAACATCAAATAGTCGCACACGTCAGGCGCACAAGACATCTACCTCGTGTGAAAAGTTGACATCTGGGAAGACTGCTCCTGTCCCTTGAATTGTCTCCTGTCTCCTGTCTCTTGGGCTAAGACCTCTGATCTGGAGGGGCCAAAAGCAATTGTTTAAACGAGCAAACAATTATTTGAGAATAGAATTTAGACTAATTATGGACTTTTAGCAGAAGAATAGAATCAACCCCTTTTTCATCCTTTCTAGAGAACCAGTAAACAATTATCTATCACCAAGAATAATTTAAGGTTATTGACATTAATCAACTCTTTTCTTTAACTACTCCATATCGTATTCCTCTTTATCTCCCATAAAACCCTCTGACTTTGTCTCTCTTTCTCTCTCTGTGTGGTGGGGGAAAATGAAATTTGCCTTGTTAATGGGCTTCTGAATTTTAAGTTAACTCTTGAGTCATCTCAGGCTCAGGTCCATGTCCTCTTCACTTCCTCTGTGTAGATGGGGCTGAGTTTGACCATTGATAGACTAAGGATATTCTGGGACGTTTCCCATCGAGGATTAAGTGCCTCTTCTAGTCCACCCCCTCTCATGGGGCTGAATTAGACATAGGGCTCTGCCCAGCCAGGAGGGGGCAGCGCCTTCCCTCTCTTTGACCAGAAAGTAGAGAAATCTGTCTGAAAACACTGAACGGCACTGATGACTGCCTTAGTCATAGTAAAGTTTTCACCAGCTCCATGACACGATTCAGGTCTTAGAAGCAAACAAACAAACAAAAAGTAAGTGACAACAAAAGCTAAGATAAATAAGACAGAGTTGTTTAGAAATAGAATCTGGGGTTGAATTTTGATTCTGCCATTTGTAAATGGGGATGCGATCTTGCTCTGTTCCCTAACCTCTTTGGTACCGAGGGCTTCCCTATGGTTGATGTAAAGAGTAAAGATGCTTCCTGGCACATGGAAGAGACACAGTAAATAGTTATTACTTTTATCATTTTTTTTTTTTGTTGTTGTGTTGCTTCTTTTCTTTATAGCGTACAATCCTAATTAAGAGTTCTGGTTAGTTGGTCCAACTAATTGAAGGTTTTATTGTTTTGTTTGTGAGTATATTTGGTTTTAAAAATGTAGTCAGATACTCACATCTATTGGCCATGGTGGCTTTCCAGGGTCACGTCATGGAAACCTTGACCCCATGCTGAACAGTATGCTATTGGGTGGAACCACTGGTCGGTGACTGAAGAGTGGTCTGTGTTGTGACGGGACTCAGGGCACTGATGTCTCCTGAGGTGCAGAGTCAGTCCAGAAGGTTTCCTGGAATTCTTTCTTGAATTCCTTCTGGACTGACTGTGTCTTGGGACGCACGGGTGCTCTGAGCCCACTCACAGCACCTCACCCCACCTACAGTGGCAGCAAGAGGCAAACTTCCGTCTAGCACACGTCTCCCAGAGTCTCTGTGTACGTGCGTGCGCGCGCATGCGCATGGGCAGAACAAGCCCCTATGTGTTTTTAGTCATTAGCGGACTAAGTACTGTAGTTGAAAACAAGATGCTAGACATTGACTAAGACTAGCCATCAAGGCGAGCAGACTTGCCTGAGGCAGAGAGATGTTTCTGGAGAGGGTTGCCAGCCTTTCCGAAAGTCCTCTGCTCCCCCTGACTAGGTTGTAAATTAAGCTCAGATGCAGAAGGAAGACGCTCCCTTTCATTAGTTCTGTTGCCAGGTCACCCATCCCCCAAGCAACCCCAGGAATAAAGCAAAACAGAGGCTCAGAAAGAATGTTTTCTATAGACCAAGTCCTGGTCCACACTCTGCAGAGGGAATGAAAATTGTCCTTCAGGGAAGGACAGCCTCGGAAATTGCCTTCTCTTTTAAAATTAATTTTAAAACCCAGTGGCAGGGGTGGGGGAGAAAATCCTTTAGCATACCTTAAAAAGCACAGGATAAGGTCAAACATAAATAGCAGAGTCCCTTTCTTACCTTAGCAGGAAGGGAGGGTGAGACAGAGGAAAAGACATCGAATAAAAGAAAGGTGTCACGAGAAAGAGAAAACAGAATGCTGAAATAAATCAGAAGTGCCGGCAGAATGAGAATTCAGACCCCCCGCAGGATATAGATGTCCTCTTTGAGTTCTGCCTGCAAATGATGTTGGAAAGCGGACATCCAGGCTGCTCAGAGGCTGTCTGCCTCCCGAAGCAGCAGAGCAGAACCAGGGAAATTCGTTAGGTTTACAAGATGAAACCGGGGGCGAGAAAGTATTAATCAGGAAAGCAGCCCCGGGGTTGACCAGCACCAACGGGCTTTGTTCACCTGACTTTCTGGGGACAGCAAACAGATTCACTGAGAGTGACTGTACCCAGCCTATCGGGACCCCTGACGGTAGCCTGTGTCACGATGAGCGTTGATTAAATAAATGGATGCATTCTTTTATTATAGTGATGGCTTGAAATACTGCCTTTTTTTAAAAGGAATGAAGGCAAGTAGCAGGCAGGCAGGAAGAGAGGGGAGGAAGAAGATTTTATCTTATTTTTATTTAGTTGTTCATCTTGGTTGTCACCCCTCCGTCCACCAGGCCCCAGGGCACGACCCCAGATTCTTGGGATGTATGTGAACTGCATTCAACTGGAGGCAGCCTAGCTAACTGCTACTCTACCAGGGCGCACCATGAAATGCTGTATTTTTATGATGATAAAAGTGACCCCTACTCTTTCATTTTCGCTCCCCTCCAGAGTGGGCGTGAAACCCTACCTGCAGGATTGCCGAGGACCTCCTGCTTTGCCTGGCTTCCTGAACCTCCCTGCACCTGAACTTGCTTGGACTTCAGTCCTGCATAGCCAGGGTCACCCCTCCCCCCATTCTGCCTGGGCCCAGGACAAGCCTTTGTGAGCCTCTGCGGAATGTTCTGGCCACTCTTTGAAACATTAGGCAGCACCTTGGGGTCCTGTGTCCAAGGTAAAGCAAATGAGGAGAGAGAGGCTCCTCACCTTCTGTGTAAACCCTATGGGGGTGCAGCATGTAAAGCCCCTCGCACCTGGAGGAGCAGGAGGTGACTGCAGCTCTGCTCCAGGTGGGGGAGCAGCAGGAAGAGGCCCAGCTGCAGAAGGTGCCGGGGGTGCCAGCCTGGCAGTGGCATCATGAGGAAGCACCTGCGTAGCAGATAAAACGGGTATTTACTGCCAAACAATAATTTGCATAGATAAAGGCATGCCATGGTTACTACAGCATTATTTACAATAGCCAAGAAGAGCCGGAAACAACCTGAGTGCCGTTGACAGATGAATGGATAAAGAAGATGTGGTCTATATGCACGCAGTGGAATAGTACACAGCCCTGAAAACAGAAACCTTGACATTTGCAACAACATGAATGGAACTAAAAGGGCTTATGCTCAGTGAGATAAATCAGAAGGATTAAAAAACTGTAACGGGTGATCTCACTCATATATGGAATCTGAATAAACAATGGAAACAAACAACAAAACTAAATAAGATTAACCCTTGGACACTGACAACAGGGTGAGGTCACCAGAGGGAAGGGGTGAGAATAGGAGCAAAGGGCAGTGGGGTTCAGTGGACAGGGGTGGAGACGATTAGAAAATTTGTGGTGGGTGTAAGGTTATTACATATCTGATGAAGAGTGAAACTGCATACTTAAAACTTTTATTGTGTCAAATCAAAGTTACCTGAGGGGAAAAAAAATAAAACTCAACAACAAAAACTGAAGGGAGGAAGCAGAGCAGAACATTGGCAGAGACAGCTGAGCACCCTCTTCTGCACACAGAAGTCCTTGGGGACTCCCCGAAATAACAGGTGAAGTGTTGGGGTAGTGTGAAAACTGGGAAGGTGGGGCCAACACAGCAGGCAGAAGTGAAAGCTGGGAGAGTCTTCTGGCAGCTGCGGCTGCCGCCCTGCCTCAGTGCTGAGGTGGCTTTGGACACACAGGTCGCTTCAGGGCTTTTCTGTCAAAGACATAGTAAAAATATTTTATTCTCTCTGTCTGCAATTGTGTTAGGCCCACTCTTTAAATGTAGAGTCTGCCTCAGCTATGTTTTTTATGGATTCTAGAAACATAAAATGATGCCGCAGAGCCAATGGGATGAATTGAGAATGGACCCAGGTTTGACCATTACTCAGACACGGTGACACATTCATCTTACAGGGCCTGGTGGGGATCAGACACCATAGCGTTGCCCCGCACTGACGATGCTCATCAAATGCGGATGCAAAAACAAAGATGCCCATTTATAAATGCACATTTAGATTTATATCCACCAAGTTGCCTGGGTATTCCTGACCCTTGGCCTGCAAATTCCCTCGCTGAAGGAAAGCTCCGCGGAAGCTCATTTATAATCAGTGTTCCAGGGAGTCTGAATCATTGCAAGAAGTGGCTGTGATTCACCTGTTAACGGCAGATGGCTGAGCCGGTCCCAGGGTCTGTCTCCGTAGTGGAGATTTAAGTGCAGGTCAGAATCGAGATCGCGACATGGTCACTAGTGGACTGTGCTAAGACGCTCACTCCCCATTCACTTCTGACTCTGCTTCTGCCTATCGCAGCACTTCTGGAGAGAGGAAAATGACTTCCCTAAAGTCATCATACAAGTACCCTAAAAGTTACATACTGGGTGCGCCCTGGTGGCTCAGATGCTAAGCTGACAACTGGAGTGTGACCAGGTAAAGCCCAAGGACCTGGGTTTGCAGCCTGGGACTGGGGAGAAAACCCCCAAATAAATGAACAAATAAAAAGTGCTTCCTCCTTTTCTTCTCTTCTTCCATCCCTCCCTCCCTTCAATTTTCTGACCAACCTGCAGACTTCTTGATTCGCCAAAACCATACTTCTCTTAACTACTTGGGAGTGTGTAACCAATTGTTTTGTGCTATCACTTCAATAGGCCTTGAGGATTTATTTTCAGTTTTTGTTTGGGGTGGCTCATGGGAAAAGCCATGCCCAGTCCTCTAAGAATTTGTCTGGTCAGTCCCCTTATATGTCCGCTCTGTGTTTTCATCTTGTAGACAGTTCCACGGGTCTAACTTTACACATGAATGGAGAGGCTCACCCTCCACACAGATTACTTACTGCTTTCCAGAGTCTGAGGTCTACACCGAACTTGGATTTTATAGACCATGTATCTAGATTTGACTATAAGCATCCAAACTGATGAGTATATTCTTTTATTACAATGATGGTTTGACTCTCTCTCTCTCTCTCCCCGCCTCTCTCCCCTCTGTGATTATAAGCATGACCCATGTTCTTCAGAGTGTATGATGGTAATCCTCACTTTCATAGACCCCCTTTCATGAAAAGAATTTGCCCATTTCCACATTTGTTGTGGGCATGTAAAAATTAACAAGCAGACAAAATCTTCATTTCAAAGATTGATGAAGTCAGCAGAAACAGAAGGGTAACTTGGTATAAGAGTACGCGCAAGGGGCAAACCATGCTTTCACATATGCACCATCACAGGGAAACGAGTCTGAATTTTGAAACATGCACAAAATATTTGATTGAGCTTATTCAGAAGGTCATGATCAAGAGTCAGGAAAGGCAATGGATTCAATGCAGCCGTACAGAGAAATTTGCCTTATTATTGATAAACTCCTTGACGTTGGAGAGGCACACAATACATGACATTTGAAATACACAAGATCCTCTCATTACCTAGTGACAGAGACCCAAAGGACTAAAATCACTAGGGACTGGCCTGTCACAGTGACTCAGGGCAGCGAACTGGCTGGTAGTGCCATCCCTCCTGTTTCACTAGACCTGTTTTAAGTTACCCGAGTTGGCAGTTTGGGATGAATTCATCATTAAGTAAATTAACACCCAAACCACTGACTTTTGGTGAATTGTGACTTGACCTTTGTGACTTTTTGGTGGTTTGTGCGTTAGTGACTTGACAAAATGATTTTCATCAAGTTTACCTAAAGTTCTCTGGATTTATCACCACCATCAGTTGGGTTGCCTTTCAGTTTTCTCTAGTTCTAGGCATTCTTAGCTGTACTTTAAGATGTTTGAGCTAATCTCTGGTTGAATCCTACTAGGTTGATTTTTTAGCTTACTCTGGGGTCAAGCATATTTTTAACTTCCTGGGAAACTTGTCAGTAACTTCTGCCTGTATTATTGATCAGTGTTTTTTTCTCTCGTTCTGTACACAGAGCTAGGCCACGTCATCTTCCAACAAATAATTTCCTGGGGATTCCCTAGACATTGATTCTCAATGGCAGCCATCCTGTTGGGAGTATTTGGAAACATATGGGGGCATATTGTCTGCCATACTGACTGGAAGGTAGAACCGACAATTTAGAGACAGACCAAGATGCTACACTTCTAAAATGAACAAGGTAATCAATCCCCCATGAAAACGAACATTCTGGTTCTTGTTAGACTTTAGGAAACCATGCTGAGCATTTGTAGAGTTGGAAATCCTAGAGATAATTATCTCAGCCTAGAATGTAACTGGATGGCTCAAAGGCAGATGGTATTTTGTTTTGTCTAGATCTTCACCAAAAGTTATTCACACTTTTGGAAACATGAGTTTCTGACAGCAATATTTCTCAGGATACTAAATCACCACTTAACCACAACCATACCGATCTGTATTTAGAGCTGCTGGCATTCACGGCCCTGCCGATGAAAGGTGAAAGCACCTGGCTCATTGCTCTGTCTTCTGATGCAGTTGAGTGCTAGCATTCACATATACAAATCTATTGGATTTAGTTACCATTACTTTAATTTGCATTCTTGTCCTTCGATGAGAAATCGGGCATCACATTGCTTTTAGAAATTGTTTGTGTAGGTGGCCTATATTATTTAAGAATTTCATTTCTGATAGTAAAAGGGATATTATTCAATGTTTCTCACAAAAGGGAAATATTGTGTCTGCAAGGACTGTACTAGCTTTTCTCCCTATTCCGTTCAGGTCAGATTCTCTGTTTCTGTCTCTGATTGAGTCCGGGGTATTCGGCCTAGACTTTTGGACAGAAAGAACAACCTCCAAGGTGAACGGCCCTCACTAGAGTTCCCCAGGCTGCAACTTTCCAAGATTTTCTGTGACGTAATGGGAAACATCTTCCCCTCCACCGCCCACCCACCCGCCCTCCCCATTGCAACCTGGAGTTCTCGCCATGAAAACACGTGTCTCCCCCAGGACAGCAGCACATGGGGATGATGAGTTTTAAGAAAATACCCATGTCTGGCTTCGTGCATGGTACCCGTCTCTACATTGGGCTAAATACCACGGTGTCTTTCAAAATCTCTTGTCACTTCTTTCTAGAAATGTGCGGTAGTAGCAGGCACCTCCTAAGCCTTCAGCATGCATTTTCTGAGCTGGTCAGGCTAGCCAGCAGGTGTATTAGTCCTGTCGCCACAAGAGTGCTCACTGCCTGTTATGCTGTCCATGTTCTAGTTGTGGGACTGAACGAAACGGGTGGAGACGGAGTGCATTCCTCCCCTCTCACGTCTTCCATGTAGTCTTCTCCTCCTAGGCGGGCAGGGGACAAAGACTTGACCAGATTGTCACAGGCTGCTCTGGAGAGGCCACCCACAGGGAAGAAGAGAGACTGTTTCCCTCAGAAAATAATCAGAATTATTACAGCCACAAATTGCAGGGCTCTCAGGAGAGCAGATAGACAGTAAAAAAAAAAAAAAAAGAATAAATAAATAGAAATAGATGGTGGTGATTTTATCCTCTTCATTTGCCTTTTCTGTATTTCATAGAAAATAGTGACTGTGTTGTATCCAGCTAGAGAATCCGACTCCTGGGTCACACCTCTTGGGTGTGAAACCCAGAGCTCACACTTGAGACTGGGACCAATGATTTAACCTGCCTGAGTGCGTGTCCTCAAATGCAAAGTGGACGGACAATAGAATGACTTCAGGGAGGAGTTCAAGGCGAGAATGAGCCCATGCTTGGAGCACCTTGGCTCAGACACTGGAGCAGCTGCAGGGACGGCACCTTTGTAAGACTGTCAGAACCATCCAGGCCTCAGGAGGAGGCTCTTAAGTGGTCACGGCGTCGTCACCTGGGCCTACCTCTCTAGAGATCCACAGGCGTCTGGGGCTGTGGCTACTTGGTTAAGTCCTCTCTGCCCTGAACAAATGCATCAATGAGACCAGCTCAGCACCAGGTGGCAGGAGCAAAGCAGGACAGAGTGGGCAGCGGGTCAGCAGAGGGGTCATCGTGGAGCAAAACAGCCTCTGTGGTGACGGGAATTGACTAACGTCAGCTCCAAAGTGGGTCGTGACTGTCCGCTCACTTTCTCTTTTGTCTCCCTCCCCCAGGTTGTTTTACAGTGATGACACTGGGGCCAGAGTCACAGGATATCATTACGGGGACTTGCCCCTTAACTTCCTTCAACACCGACACAGACCCTCACTATAAATTGCCTGCCTTTGCTTTTTATTTGAAAGGAGAGGTGCAGGCAGGAATGAAGGTGAGAAGGCAGGCAGGCAGGCAGAGAGAAGAGAGAGGAGGAAGGAGCACTTTTGTTTTGTTTAGTCGTTCATCTTGGCTGCTCCTGCCAGGCCCTGGGACGTGAACCCTGGTTCTTGGGATGTACGTGGACTATGCTGGCGGACGTGGCTGACCTAACGGCTAAGCTACCAGGTCATGCCCACCTGCCTTGACTTTTAAACACTAGTTTCCTCAATGGTACTTCGCCCGCCCTGGGAAATTTCAGCCACCTTAAATCCCTTTGCTGACGACCTTTTCGCCATGAATCAACCAATTTTTACCAAGCATGGGTTACATGTCCTCAACGCTAGTCAGGTCCCAGTGCTGACCTGTATGGTCTCCTAGGGTTACTTCGGCACAGCAAATGTCCATGCTGGGTGGCAGGAAAGGGCGCCTGCTGCCCATGGAGAAGGTCAGCAGTGGCTACTCTCCCAACTCCAGGAACCAGGGACAAGGAGCAAAAATCCCTCCTGCTTTAGTCATCCAGAACCCTCCAGTCTTTACAAGCAACTACTGTTTCATCTTCAAACTTTCCACAACTTTCTCTCTACCACTGGTCTCGATTCCAGGACCTGCTTCCTTCACTGCTCTCCTAAGTAGAAGCTACGTATCACCCCATAGCCTGTCTGCTGCAGAACCCAGCCATTCCATTTTAGTTCACTGGCGGCCGTGTGTCTTTATGAGCTTGTTCCCTGCTGGCCAGACTTACAGGAGATGGGTAAACCCATCTCTAGCATCAGTTTTGCATTTGTGTAGGAGATGCACCTAACCAGGACCTCGAGGGCATCCCACCTGGCAGGAAGGGTATTAGAAACCGAGTCCCACTATTAGCAACAGAGTTCTGGAAAAATGGTGGCTTAAACAAAAGAGAATTTTACTTTTCTATCGTGTAATACAGTTTGGATGTGGGCAATGAAGGGCTGATATGCTGGCTTTTAAGAGTCATCCATGCTCCTAACTCTTTCAATAAACCACTGTTACTGTGTGGCTTCCATTCACGTAGTCATTTCAAGGTCACAAGATGAACATCACCTCTCTGGCCATTGAATTCACAATTCTGGCAGGAAAGAAATGAAGGGGAAGGTCCTCATGGACTCCCAACAGATTCAGTAGGGTTGTCCCTAAAGGCACGATGATCTCAAAGCCAGAACTAAGTTACTCAAGCTCTAGAAGAGAAGCTAGGAAGTTTGGTTTCTCAGCCGGGCACTCACCATTCCACTTGCTTTCCAAATTAGAGTTACATTGTGAAGAAGGGGGAGAGAATGAATAAGGGATGCGGAATGAGCCTCTCTGCATTATTGGGGGAAAAGACTTGGACTGTCACAGAACTGCAGAACTGAAGCTGAGCCGTGTGGATCCTCGCCTCTGGAGTGCTGCTTCATTGGGACCTGGAAGAAATGGGTAAACACCTCTGCCCCACCCAGGGGGAGTCAATGCTGGTCTGCAGGGTCCATGTTCCAGCTGCGGAACTGAGTGAATGCTGATAGACTTCATAACACCCTTTCCCTCTCATGCCACCCCCATAGACCACAATACAGTCCAGTGGTCAGCCTGCACTGAGGCTGTTCATGGATGTCCACTCTTCACTCTGATTCGTCTTTGAACTTTTTCACCACGCTCTCTCTACCACTGTCTTGTAACTAGAAGCTGATGCCACTTCCAGGACCTGTTTCCTTTATTGTTCTCCCAACTAGAATTTTCTTATGATACGCTGTGCATCGTGTCTGTTAGGAGAGTGTGGAATTACTCAGCAATTCCCTGAAGTTTGCTTTCTGGCTGAGACTTCTACTCCAGGACAGGGGAGAAAAAAGTATAGAGGCTTGTGGCTCTCTGAGAAAGTGTTTTTTTTTCTTCTCTCTGCCCTTTTACTTAGAAACCAGAAAATAGGGACGAGGAGACAAAGAGGATGTAATGCTTGTCCTGGAGGAGAAGGTTTTGGAGAAGTGTGGCTTCCATGAAGAAACTTCATGATGAGGGAAGGAACATGCCCTGTGCTCCTCTGAGCTGGAAACTGGGAATCTGCTGGAACTTTTGCTCCTTTCAAGAGAAGCCCTGTTTAGAAGTTTCTGCAGCTGGATTCTGCACCTGGGATGGGGGTCCAGCTTTCTGTATTATTTATTTTAACCTGGATTACAACCCTGCCTTAGATAGGCTGCTCTGAGTGTTTCTCAGTTTTAACTTGCTTGATGTGGAACAACAGACGGTTCGAAACTCCCCCAAATAGAGTGACAGAAACTGCAGATCCTTTTTTGCAAGTTGTTTCAGAATCCTTGGTCAATTACAGTTAGCATCACTGAAGTTCACACTTCACCAGCTACTCTTAATATCCTCTAATTGATTGCCTACAATGAGAGCACTAATTCTCTACAATGAACACTGATCTTTTTCTTTACCAACTAGGAAACATGAGGGTTTCCTATTATTCTCAAGGTTTCTTTCAGACCAATAGCCCCCTTAGAAACACCAGCTCTTCTCTCAGGGACAGCAGAGTTACTCCTCACCTGCAACTGCAGCCTCCTGCAATTCCATAATGAAATTGCCAATTCTCTGCAGAGCTGTAGCTGTCTTTCTGGGCACACACGAAAAGAAGGAGACCTCCCCTCAGAGCAGTGTTAACAGGGATGACATTTCTCTTCTGCCTCCTTCAAAGCACCTGGAACACAGGGCAGCAGCAACTTCATAAAAAAGCTGACAGCGGCAATCCTCGCCAAGGCATTCTCGCCTTGCACGAACATTCTCAAGCAACAGGCATTAATAACATCCACGTCATGCGCTAACAAATCCGAGGAAGCACGTCATACCTAAGGCAAGATTGAAGCCAAATGAGAACATTCTTCCAGAAAAATATCAGGTGCTCCCAGATCAAATATATCTCCCCCCCAAAAAAAGAAACAGAGAAAATGACCCCAGATATATATGATCAGATCATCCAACTGAGGAAATGTCAACAGTATAGACCATTCCATTACAATTATGTACCTAGGTTTAATTATGATGTTAGTCCTTGATCTGGGGGTCTGGGAATGGCAGATAAAATAAACTAGGAGTATCAGAAGAGTCCATAGGCTTCCAAAACTCCATGCCATACTTGTTCAAGCATTTCCACTTGGGAGGCCAGTAAGGTATGAGAGAGGCTATTGGTTCCAGAATCAGAGAGAAATGTGTTTCAAAGGCAGTCCTGCCCATCTAGTGGGGTAACCTTGAGCACATCACACGCTCATTTGTAAAATGGACATTGTAAAATACCTGTTTCATGGGGCTGTTGCTGATGTGAATAGAGAATATATAAAAATATCTGGTAAAGCACCTGTAGATGCTATTCCACCAATAATTATTGGTAACATTCAGAGACCAGTGCATACCACTACTTAGAGACATGAAACAGACTTTGATAAACAAATGTAAAGGACTGAGTGCTTTAAAGAGGAATTCAGTTCTCTGTTAGAGAAAATAATAGAATATCTTTGTTTAAGACTAATGATAAGGCTAGACTGCTGGGTGACCTGGGATTGTAGCTTTAGCTAATCAAACACACGTGCATCTGTTTATGGAGTCATGAATTCAACTCTTGCACATTAAAGTCCATACTCAAAATGTGACCAAAAGATAACATCATCTCAGAAAAGCCTTGGGGGGAAAATTGTGATCTAGAAATTTTTAAGATATTTTTTAAGAAAAAACTAGAATTTCATTTAAGAGAAAATTCTAAAAATCACCTCAAGGAAATTGATAATTTTCTAGAAAGCTCCTAATGACTAAAGGATGGGCATGCAAATAAAAAATGTGGGAACTCATGTTATTAACAAAAAGCCTGTGATGGTATAGTAGACATGCTTTAATTATTATATCTTTAATTAAACAATTGAAATGCCTTCACATTTTGTTTTGAATTAGAGCTAAAATCAGCCAGGGTGGCACAGAAAAAACTGTGGAATCTATAAGATGGATTTCCTACTCAATCTTTCCTAGTTGATTGACCTTGAGTGATTTATTTAACTTCTGAGACTGTGATTAAATGCCTCCCTTTGGCAGTTGCTCAATCACTGAGATTAGGTAGCGTCACAAAACTGAGATATGCTGGCTGGGGCTAACATGAAGGTCTTTGTAAGTCCTGGGGACATGGGGTGACTCTCAGAGGCAAGAGGAGAGATTTCCTGGGGAAATGGGGTGAGGGCAGGACAAATGCTGCTAAGTTCTGGGGGGAAACCAGGAGTGGGTGGAATTTCTAAGTATAAAGTTAAGTTTCAGATTTGGAGAAATGTCTCTTGAATGAACAACCAAAAGATGAAATGATAATGTCTAATGCCATTTTCTTCTAAAGTTTTATTGAAGCACATCCTGGTGGAACAGTGGTTGGGTCCTCTGCCTCTGGCCGCGCATAATCCACATACATCCCAAGGACCTGGGTTCGTGGCCCAGGGTGAGGGAGAACAACCAAGATGAGCACCTAAATAAAGGAAAATACAAATGCTTCTTCCTTCTTTCTCTTCCTGCCTGCCTATTCACCTTCATTCCTGCCTGCACCTTTCCTCTAAATAAATAAATACAAAGTTTTCTCGATCATTCCTTAATGAAAACACAGCCTTACAGTGCTCTTACATAGCTAGATGAACAGGTTAATGGAGCAGCATTTTATGGCTACATGGAAGGACATGCTGCCAGGTGTATTGAGGAAAACAGGGGTGCCATGGGGTTCTGATGGCCAACTCATTCCCTGTCATGTGGCTTTAATCGGGCAGGACTCAGTGTTAAGCCTGAAGTTTTAGAGTCAGGCCTGCAAGGTCAGAGTTCCGAGGGCCTAGTTCACACTGTCTTTATAGGATGCCGAAAATATTTCAGTACAGTAAATGTTACATAGTTCACCTATGGATGAAACAAGTGAGATAAGTCAGAAGGAGAAAGATAAATACCAGATATCTCACTCATTGGTGGAAAATGAAGAAACAAAGCAATGAACAGACAGAACAAAGCGAAAACTAACCCTTGCACGCTGACAAGAGAACTGGGGTCACCAGAGGGGAAGGGGGCGGGGGTGGGAGCGATGAGTGGTGGGGTCCAGTGGACAGGGGCGGAGGACGAGTAGTAATGTGGTGGTGGGCATGGTGTGTTGCCATATATTTGATGGAGAGCGAGCCTGCTCATCAAAATTTACATTGTGTTGTCAATCAAAGTTACCTGAATGAAAATATTTTTAATTAAAAAAAATGTTCATCTAGTTTGCAATCATATTGGAAACAATGTCTTTGTGTCCAATAAACGTTGTCACCTAAAATTTCACAGTCTTCATGACCAGACAGAAAGCCTGAACTGCTGACAGCCTTTTTTAAAAAGGAGTTGCTCCTGCGCCCCCGCCCCACCCTGCCCCCCAGGGGACAGCTATTATAACGAAAGCTCACTGTGTTCTGTCCTATAGCAGCATGCACTGAGATGTATGTCTTACCAGGCACAATCGCCTCTGAAAGAGCAAGCCACATACCCCTGGGTTCAAGTCCCAGTTGCTTGGGAAACAACCAGCCTGAAAAACTAAAATGAAAATAAAATACAGAGGCTTCTTCCTCCTCTCTCTTCCTACCTTCCTGCCTACTTGGCTTTATTCCTGCCTGCACCTTGCCTTTAAAAACAAAAATTGGGGAGGAAAGAGATCTTAATTTGCAAAGGCTCCTGGATCTTTGGCTATTCCCTAACAGAACTTACTTTCTTAGCACACCCTGATGGAATAGGGGTTGGGTACGGTCCACATACACCACAAGGTCCCAGGTTCTTGTTCAGGGACCTGGGAAAACAATCAAGGTGACAACTAAATAAAAATTAATAAAACGCTTCTTCCTCCTCTCTCTTCTTGCCTGTCTCTGCTCGCCTTCATTCCCGCCTGCATTGTTCCTTTTTCTGTATTTGTTTTTAAAGAACTTACTGTCTCAGTGTCGTCTCATTTCAAAGGCATACTGGTTAATCCATGCCACTAAGATATCCCTAATTCGTAGACTTTTTAACAGTACCTGGTACCTTAACTCAAAGGAATGAATCTAATGCTGGGATTTCAAGCCTACAAAGTAACTTTGAGGTGCCAAAGTGTCTCTGTGCTAGAGAACTCACTAGACTGTGCAACCTCTCAAGAGAAAGATGTGTTTCATGCCTAGTCGGTACCCTATAAATACCTGAATGAAAGAAGGAATAAGTGGATGAGGCTAAGAGGGTGAGCTTTTACGGCAGGTTCCGGTTAGTGTTGATTAATGAATATGTAATCACCCATGTCCACTGCATAGGTCTAGTATTGGACCTGTTTATCTAAGTGTTGGCCCCATCCATAGTCCTTCTTCCTTTTGCCCTATTGCTGTCAGATATGGGGGGATTTCCCTTCTGTCTGTGGGACTTTGCAGATGAGACATTTGCCTGTATCTCTGTCCGTCTCTGTCTCTAACACACACACACACACCCTCCACTCTCTGCCATCTCCCTCAGCAGCCTTTGTAACAGATCACGAGCTACACAAGGACCTGTGCTGAGCTGCTTTAAAAGGGAAAACTGTCGGAAAGGTGCACAGATATTGTGAGTCCCTGGAATGAAAGCTTCTTCCCCACGAGTCAGGAAGAAAGAACATGTGAAAATCTTCAACTCTTTGAACATCTGTCCTGTAAGTAAAGCCCCTGTTTAAGAGTGGTCCCTGGGGATGACACGCTTGTCATCTTCTGACACTTTTTGGTGCTAGACTGTTGATTAGTGAAGAAGGAGGAAGGCCAAGCCAGCTTGGGCTTTGTTCAGGGACCCAATCTGCTGGACGGCCAAGCTCTCAGCATCCCTGCCTCCCCATCCCAGACTGTTCTGTGATTTGGGTTTTCATCCCTCCCTAGGCAGAGCTCTTTTGAAAGCTCTTTTGAAAATGATGTGGCAGAAAAAGCGCCTTTGAAATCAGACATCCCTGGGTTCAGATCCTTGTTTCTCCGCCACTTGTGTGATCCCAGCACATTATTCACCCGTTCTGACTTTTCCCATCTGCAAAATGGGAGCACTGACGCTGGGTCTGTGTTGGGCAGCAGGGCTAAATACAGCTTGACTGAGAGGCGGTCACCCAACTTTCCGAAAGGAATTCCAGAAAGAGGATGACAAGGACCTGTTGGTGGCCCACGGGCCCAGCTGCAGAAAGTCATTCATTGTGTTGTTTGGGAAATGGGAATAAGGTAATGGTGCATTTAAGTCGCAGGTCCTCAGTTTCCTTCAAAGGGCGAAGTAGTGCCTGTCATCTGCCTGTGCAGCCCCATGTCCCTTGAGGGAAGCCTGTTCTCCCCAAGCAGCTCCTAATGCCCCGTGTGAATGGGGAGCAGCCCTCTGAGCAGACAGACCCTTTACTGCTGAGCTGGCCTTGGGCCTCGTCCTTTCTCCGCCTGCCCAGCCTCTGTTCGGCATGGACATTTGTCACTACTAGGCTCTACTGCAACCCTTGCAGCCATGGTGGCCAGCAGTCAGTGTGGGTGACCTGGGAGCTGTTCTCCTATTGGCTGAACCTCTATGCCTGGAATTCTCTCCCATATGTGTATCCCTGACAAGTTTCTCCTAGCCCATCCTAACAACTTGCTTATGCCTCAGAAGCAAAAAAAAAAAAAAAGTAAACAGTTCACTCTGAAACTCAAACAGAAACAAACTGACTTTTGGTGGTCCTAAAAATGACCCCTGCTGAATCCTGAATGAACTAGCTCAACAATTTCACCACGCTTAGCAAATAAGACTGACAATCCCTTAGAGGATGGAAAAGATTCAGACGGAGCAATTATTAGATGCACTTTGCAGATGTCACATACCCGGAAGGACATCGAGACCAGGGCACCCATGGCAAGGGCGGGGCAAGCAGTGCATAAAATAAAGCTGGCGTGGTGGGTGTTGGTGGTGACCCCCAATGTCCCATGAGGATATCAAAGTCTCAATTCATAGTAGGGATCCATTCCAGTTTTTGTCTGCTAGCAAGTACTGTTTATTTGGGGAGTGAAGACAACATTCTAAAATGGACTTGGTGTTGGTTACACCACAATGAATAGACTCAAAAGAATGAATACACTTTAAAATGACTGGTTTGTGTGGTAAGTGAAGTCTCTCTCAAAGCTGTTATATGAAATACATATGAAGTTTAAAATCGTTTATCAGACAATTGGAAAAGTGTGAATGCTGATGTGATAGTAAATAAAGACTTGCTAATTAGAAATAATAACGTTTTTAAGCAGCGGAATATAAAGAACCAGAATTGAGTACTTTGGGAAGAACAATTTGTTCCAGAATACATGGAAAGAGGGTGAGGCTAATTACTGGTTAGAAGGTCATTGCAACAGCAGAGTTTGGATAAAAAACCTGGTCTGGAGGGAGGTGATGATCACAAATGAAGGACACGAGCACCCTGGGTGTGGTGAGCCTGCCCAGGGAGGACCAGACCGGCTATGAGCATTCCAGCTTGGGCAGTGAGTGACATTCTTCTGGACACACTTCTGAGCTGAGATGCAGAGAACTCACTAGTTCTCTAATTCAGACAATAGCTAGTCAGCTGCAGCTCAGTTCATTTGGTCTCTTCATCCTTGAATTTGGTTCTCTAAGGATATGCCTTCAAGTTGAAAGATCATAAAGGTAAGACGATGAGGAAAAAGCTTTTATCTAGGGATATTCTTATTCCTCCCTCCAGAATCTTCTAGAATGTAGTCAGCCAAGTTGGTTGTCAGTGTCTATATTGGAAACTTCTCCATAGAGGTGATATAAGGAGGAAGCCTTGAGCTCGCCCAGAAGGAAAATGGACCATACCCAGCTTTCTGTGGGAGTAGCCCCACTTTGTATGATGGGAATGACCTCTGCACACAGGGAACTAGGAAATAAATTCAACGAAGTAAAATGAGCGAAGGAAGAAGGAAAAGGGTGAATGGGACAAAGGCTTAGCACTTTTCCAAGTCCTGTTTTCCCTCTCAGTCAGTGGAAGGGAGATGGGTGTCAACAGCCGCTGAGCTGTGGGTTGAAGTATTAGAAGGAAGACCAGGCCAATGGATTCAGCTGCTTTGACTACAGCTATGTGTTGTTCTGGGTTTGAGCTCAAGTCTGCTCCCTTTTGCCTGGGCATTTTTATCTTTGTTTTCATTGAAATGTGTGATGCTGAAAAATCCACATTAGGCAGCTTACAGAATCTCCATGCCCCACGAAACTAGGTGTTAGAACAAATGACTTCCTGATTAATGTTGCTGTCTATTTTCCCCACTGGTGGATTCCTCCTCACTCCCTTTCTCTTCCCCTCACATCCCATCACCAATCGTGTCTCCTGAGGTGAATCTTTTGATGGACCCACACATCTGGGACCCCTGCATGACAACTGCCTGTGTTTGAACCTGCGATGTTGCAGATTGAAAGAACTGGAGAAAGCAGCTCACCACAGCTGGCCATTGGGTGTTAATGTAGGTGTGCCTTCTTCAGAGCCCCAACTTGTGTTTTGGAGGGGCAGAAATGTCTTGGGAGAAGACGGTAAAAAATACTCACTAGCAAGGGAAACAAAAACAAAATTAAACATAGGAACTACATGAAACTAAAAATCTGCATGGTGAAAGAAACTCACCCAAATGAAAAGACATTCTACTGACTGGGAGAAGATATTTGCATATCATACATCTGACAAGGGGTCAGTCTCCAAAACGTATAAAGAACTCCTAACACTCAATAACAGAAAAGCACACAATCCAATTTAAAAAATGGGCAGAAGAACTGAATAGACATTTCACCAGAGAATACATGCAGATGGCCAACAGGCACATGAAAAGATGTTCCCCATCACTTGTTATTAGAGAAATGCCAATCAAAACAGCAATGATATATTACCTCCACCTGTGTGAAAGGCTATTATCCCAAAGACTGGAAACAAGTGTTGATGAGGCTGAGGAGAAAAGGAAATGCGCGTACAATATTGATGGGAATGTAAATGGGTTGACTCATTGGAAAGCAGTCTGGAGATTCTTCAAAAACTTGAGAATGGAAATTTTATATATTCCCATCATCCCACTTCTGGGTATTTACCTCCAAACCACAACACAGCTGAAAGAGTTATATGCCCCTCCAGGTTCATTGCAGTATTATTTATAATAACTAAGCCATGGAAACAACCTAAGTGCCATCCACAAATGAATGGATAAATAAGCTGTGGTCTATGTACACAACAGAATACGACACAGCCCTGAAAAATGAAATCTTGTCATTTGTGACTACCTGGGTGGAACTAGAGGGAATTATGCTAAGATGGAATAAGTTAGAAGAAGAAAGAAAAACATCAGATGATCTCACTTACATGTGGACTATAAAGAAACAAAGCAAATGAACATACACAGCAAAATGAAAACACGTGGACTCTGACAATGGAATTGAGGTCACCAGAGGGGCCATAGGTGGGAGAAGGGCGGTGTGTGTGTATGTGTGGGGTCCAATGGGCAAGGTAGAGGGCTATCAGCAATGTGGAGTGTGTGGGGAGGGGGTTGCTAGCAGATATCTGAAGAAGAGTGAACCTGTAAATCAAGCTCATATTGCATAGTAAATCAGGGTTACCTCAATTTAAAAAAAGATGCTCCCCAACCTGGCCCACTCAGAGTGCAGGGAAGGGTCAAGGGCACTAACCACCACACTGCCCGATTGTCCTTACATCAATCTGGCAAGGATGACTGCAAAATGTCATAAAATGACGTCTCCTTCTTTATATTGGGGCTTCTTGTCTTGTCTCCCTCCAAGGGTTTGCTTCTGCCTTTTTCTGCCACTCCAGAAGGACTTTCTCTCTACTTGCGTCTCCCACAATAAAACCAGTTCTCTCTCTTTCTCTAGTTTGCTCTGCTCCTCTCAACTGTCTTCCCGGTGTCTTTCTCCTGTACTGGCTCATAGGAGAAATACCTGATGATGGCTTTCTGTCAGTGGTGAGTGGTGTCATTTGTAGTTACAGCTCTTAGGGAACAAGGTGATACTGGCTTGTGAGAGCCCATCTGTGTCTTTTGAAGTGGATTTCCGCTCATAACCAAAGAACTAAAGGGACCAAAATGAAGAAGAAATATTGGACAACATACCAGTTTAATGGAGATCCAAAATATTCCAAAGAAACCACCAGAACTCAGCATTGCCAGGAGTGGTCAGACCCGCCATGGGTTAGGTTTCTTGGGTCTCATTATAAAGTCTCTGCAAAAGCAGCCATGCCCTGTGTTCACAACAGGATAGGGGCTGGAGTCTCCAACCACCGTGCCTCTGTGAGCTCCCCTCTCTAGTACACGATGAACACCGTGGAACACCAAAGCATCAAACACCAGCGAATACCAGCAAGCACCAAAGCTTAAAGTGCAGCAGAAAATGAGTCCTCTGCTCCCGCACCCAGACCTCTCCTACCCCAATTCTGAAGCCTGTCTTCCTGGGACCTTTCATTTTGATCCTGCCCCCCAAGATGGCCCTCTCCACATCCTTGAGCCCCATGGATGGTGCCAATGTGTGCCCTGAGCCCTGAGCCCTGCATGGCTTCTTCCCACGGCGTCTGTCTCTCCCAGACCTGCCTTGCCCAGCTCACTCCTCCCTCCTTCTCTGCAGCTTAGTCCTAGTTTCTTCCTGCCTGCGTCTCCAGGCAGCAATGATGGCTTCATCATCCATGTCTTCCTCTTCCTCCCCATCAGTATTCCTGCGGTACTGGGACCGACGCCCGGAAGCAAACCTCCCTTCCTCTCTGTTCTCCGTTCTCTCCTTCTCCCCGTCCTCGTCGGACCTCATGAAGCTCTGGGTGAATTTTCTCTTGGCTCCGAATTCAGAAAAGTCTGACTTGGATGACTCTCGCACATCTTCCCAGTCCCCGGACCCGGCCCAGCTGGGACGCCGTGGTTCAGGGGACCCTGCCTCTTCGGAGGGCTCCGGGGTCCGGCGGAAGAAGTAGGGCTCCGGACTTTCCTCTCGGGAGCCTGAGGTCTCACTGAATGTGGACCTGGAGAACTCATGCACCTCTCTGCCCTCCCTGGAGGAGGAAGAGGAGACCCGTGACGTGCTCCTCACAGAGCAGCCGTCGCAGTAAGAGGAGGTGTCCTGCGCCTCTGACCGGGATTTGGAGAACTTATAACTGGAGGATTTTGACTCCGTCTCCCGGAGCAGGGATGATCTGGTGTATTTTCCCCTGGAGCTTCCAGAACAGTCACTCTGGGGCGGAGATCTCTCCTCTGTCCTGAGGCCACTGAGCCACTTATTAATGCTGCTGTCCATCTCCTGGCCAGCTCTGCTGCCACTTCCACGGCGATCAGACAGGGAGGAGGACGCGTCAGTTTCAGGCTTCTGGTAATGACTGCGCGAAGAATACTGGAAGCTCCCTATGGCGCTGTCAGTGTCCTCGTCCCTGTCACCCGTGTCCTCGTCCTCCTCATCCTTGACCTTCTTCTTCTTGAATAGGGAGCTGCGTTTGTTGTTGGAGGCCAGTTTCTCCAGTTTATACTCGGACATCTTCTCCCTCAGCCCCACCTGCATCTCGCGCTCCTTCTTGCCAAGCTCCTTGAGGTCGATGTCGTCAGCAAAGAGGCTGTACACGGGCTTGCTGGGTCCCCTCGCTCTGCCGGGCGCGGTGCGGGAGAATGGCACGGACTGCATGTCGGAGCAGGGGCTTGCGTGGTTAGGCGGCAGTGGGCAGCTGCCCAGGGGAGAGCCACTCTGCCCACTGAGCGTGGAGACGTGCTCATCCCCCAGGCAGCTGGTTGTTGGAGCCACAGCCACGCCTGCCACGGATGGAGAGCGGGACCTCAGCAGCATTTCGTTCTGCTTTTGCGCCAGAGTTTCGCTGACTACGTTGGCGATCCAGTTCTGGATGCTGGCGATGGAAATGGTGTCTCCAGGCCCCACGGGCAGGTTCGGCAGTGGGGTGGTGGGGTTAGAGACCAGGGGTCCCCTTATGTTGCCGATGGCCTGAGACGAATGCGAGCCGAGACTCTGGGAGCTGAGGACTGACGCGGTGTCCCCATCAGCGCTGACCGAGGGGGCTGCAGACCAGAAGGCTGACAGAGGGATGCTCCCGCTGGCAGCTGAGCTGTCTGCCTCCCAGCCTGTCATGGACTGGCTCTCCTCCAGTGTCTGTCTGCTTCTCTCCAGCAGCTCCAGCCTCCTCTGCCTCTTCTTGGCCAAGGCCACGTCCTCTCCCTTGCTGAGCTCCACAACCTCCTCCTTATTCTCACTGCCCACCTTCTTCTGGTGCTTCAGCTTCCAGGTCTGGTAGGCAGTCAGGTTGACGTCGGAGGGGCTCTTCGCTCCGGCCTGCTCTGCCCCCTGCTCGCTGCTGCTGTCTCCCACCTCTGCATCTTTCTTGTGAAACCCAAATTGGATTCTCTTGATCTTCCACCTTTCCAGGGCAGTGAGTTTGTCCTTATTCTTGCTGCAGAAGTTATAGAAGGAGCTGGCCTCTGAGGACATGCTCTCTGCATCATCTTCCTGCTCCCTGCTTCCAGCCTCACAGCCACTGGCCAGCTCCTCTCTCTTGCTCTGGCGGTGGTACCTCCGGGAAGCTTCCTCCTCAATCTCTAGCAGTCTCCGGTTCCATGTGTCCCAGGTGCTCTCTGTGGACACAGAGTTGGAGCGGTGTCTGTCCCTTCGGTGCTGACTTGTCTCCAGCTGCTGCTTCAAGACCCGTATGTCTTGGCTCCTCATGCTCTCAGAGGTGCTGCTCTCGCTCAGGGTGCGCCTCCGGTTGCTCCCCAAGAAGGAGCCAGCATTCCCCTCCTCCTCCTCCACCTCTTGCTCCTCCTCCAGGCCCCACCTCCGGTGCCCTCCTGCCTGGTACTTCTCATTGCGGCTCTGCCACTCCCTGATCATCCTCTCCACTTCCTTGTCCTTAGGCTCTTCCCCACCCTGGCTAGCAGAGGCTGGGTGCCGGCTGTCCCCACCCTGGGGGACCTTGCCCGTGGGGAGGCCCTGCCCCCTCTTCCACTCCTCATAGAGTTTCTCCTCCTCATCTTCATCAATGAGGGTGAGGGGCTTGGAGGCCTGGCTGGCCTTGCCCAAGGAGGAGCTGCTCAGGTGGCTGGTGGCGTCATCCTCCTCTTCCACTGTGAGGCTGTGCACTTGGGCCCCGATGGTGCTCCCTGCGTCCCTGCCCTCCTCGGCCTCATCTGTGCCTCCCTCCCAGCCGTCATCCTCTTCCCTCTCCTCCATCAGCTTCTCGTTGAGCTCCCGGAGCTGCTTCAGGAAGCCGTCGTTGGGGTAGATGGCCCGCTTCTTGCGCAGGGTCATCAAAGCCTCCAGGATGGCCACGTTGTGGAAGATCATCAGGTAGGCGGCCACCAGCACTGCCGACCGGCTGATGCCCATCTCGCTACTAACCAGGACTTTCCCTGCAAAGGAGAGAGGAGATCATCAAGATCCTGGATGTTATGCGCTTACCCTGCCCATTTGTCCGGGCTCGAGTCCCATGAAGGACACATTGCATCCTCATGTCATGAAGGTCAGACAGTTGTGAGGGGAGACATCCTCTGTACTGTCTGAACGTGGCAGCGAGTGGGCACCGGTGCCAAAGAAACGAACTAACCTCCGTCTGCACTTTTGAAACCTCATACATTTCATGTTCTCCCCACCATATTGAGCATCAGAGGGAGGAGAAATAATTGTGGGGAGAGAGAAGAAAAGGAATGAGCCTGATTCTGGCTGCTTCCAGGAACAGAGAGCTCAGTATCTTTCTGTCACACATGCACATGGGCATGCACACAGGCACACAGGCACACAGGCACACAGACACATTCCGTATTTGGGTCACTCTCCTTTTTTGGAAAATCTCTCACATGTGAGGAGAAAGTACGGCTTTTTATGATAGGTCCCCAGGTACTGTACACTGACATTCTAGGGTCAGTAATGAATACATCTGCATGAACCAGGCCTTTTATACAAAAATCTTTAAGAAAATCACTATCCTATTCTATACCTTTTTTTCCCTTTTCCTGGCTATCCTGGGTCTCTCAATCATTTTTGGACATTTTTTCATTACTATACCAGTCACTCTCTTTCCAGATCAAACTTGGATTTATCCACTCTTTTTTCTTAGGAGTTTATGTCAGGATGGAGCAAGATACTTCATGGGACACCCCCCACCCCCACCCCACACAGAAGAGAGTGGACCCTTCAGGTCCCTGCCTCGGGTCCAACTGTCACTGAAGACATCAAACTTGCAGTGTAGGTGGATTTGTCACAAAATAATCAAATCATCTGTCATATCCACTAAAATCTACAAAGCACTAAAAATAAAAAAAAGTGCTATTAAGTCATGTCTCTCGTATCTGGTAGCACTTTATTACACAGTAAAGATAACTTCACACAGCCCAGTCAATGATTTTGGTAGATGCAGCCTGTCCTTACAGCCTCACAGAAACCTATCCAAGCCTCCAGTCAATGCTTCGATAGATCCACTACATCCTGCTGCGTGGCATCCTTCATAAATGTGACAAACATGCCTTGTGTCTTCATGCTCATGCTTAAGATAGGCCCCCAACCTCGAGGAGAAGGAATCAGACTAGACGGCTCAGTCTAGGTCATTCTTTGGACAGTGACGGCATCCTGCAAGCACTCCCACAAAGGTCATGTCAGGTGGGGAGTCAAGGGTGAGGGGAGATGGGTGACGTAACACTCCCTTAGATGCCCAGGAGATCTCCCACTTCTCGTGGCTCCTGGACACCAGCATGCCACTGCCTCCAGGAAGTCCACTGGCCTGAGCTGCTCAGGAAAAGCAGCCCAGCCATCCCCTCTCCCATAGATATTTGGCAGAAACACCCAAGTCCACAGTGGTCAGAGGAATACACTTTTAAAAAGGTTTTTGTATTTAAGCATTGAAAAGGGGAGAAGATAATTTCATTTATATATATAATCCATAATATACTTGACATGAATACATTCATAAATTATATTTTGATAAAATATATGCATATGAAGTATTTTCTCCCCTTCATCAATGTCTTGTTTGTACAGGGGTATATTCTATTTTTATAATTATAATTATGTAACATATTGAAATACCTAAACATATAATCATGCATTATTTTGTATCTATATTACTTTATGTTATATATTTTGCATCTATGTCACAAGTAGATAAAAATAAATCCATGCTTTTTTCCATTAGAAGCTTCCTGATCATTGGTGATGACAGATCACACCCTTCCCACTATTATTTGTTATCGAAATGGCTATAACTTTTCATACTTTGATTCTTTGCCAGGTGCTGTGCTAAGCTCTTGTCTTCATTCAAAGTTTTTAATCCTCACAGCAATGTTAGATTATTCGCCTCTGTTCTGTCCACCAGGGCTGGGGGTTCGAGCACGGTGTACAGACTCAGCAGGTCTGAGGCTGCTGCCCAGGCTTCTGGAGCCCATGACACACGGGGTCGGCCCCTGGCAGGGCCCTGGCCTCTCCTCACTCAGAATATCGGTCTCCTGCCTGGAGGCCAGCAGAGGCCAGGCCCCACTCCCCACACCAGCTCTCATGCCCCACTTCTAATCTCCAAAGTTCTGGAAGTGTCCTGAAACATGATGAAAGGAAGGCGCCTTTCAAGGGCTCCCCTGTGACTGCCACCTTCCTGCCTGCCCCTGCCGCTCCTCCACCCGTGACCCCCCTCACTCACCTGTGACCCTAGGACACATCAAGCTCCTTCTACCTTAGGATGCAGACTCCCCTCCTTTGGCCAGGAACACACCGCTCCCCATTTCCCCTGGGGCTGCTTCTCATCCCTCAGCTTAAACGACCTTTAATGACCTTGTCACCACCCTCTCTAGGAAGCTTGCCCATCACTGTCATTCCAGCCACCCTCTCTGCCTCATTGTTCACTCTCTGACCTGGTTCTTGTCCTCTTCATTTGAATTGTCTGCCTTCCTACCTGGCGCGAGTAGACGGCCACACACTCTGGAACGCTCACCACGATGCCTACCAGGATGACACGGAGAGCCCTCCGTCCACTGGATCAAGGACTGTCATTTCCTCTGCTTCTTCTTAACCACAGACAGCAACCTTCTAAGATACAGGCCCTCAGACATGGCTGAAAATCTGGAGGATTTCACACACCCCCTGTTGCTTCTCCCGGGAGGTGCCAGCAGCCTGGAGCAGGAGGACCTCACCTCTATAGGTCAGGAGGGCTTCATCCAGGAACTCGGCGGCCTTCCGGAAGTGCTGGGTGATGTCCACCTCAGGGAAGTCATCCACCTCTATACCCAGGTACTGGATCTCTAGGCCGGCGTAGAATTCGGGCCCAGTGTACACACCCGTGCCGTGAGCAGCATTCAGGATGTGAGTAATCCCCAGCCTCTTCAGCCTTCCCTTGTTCACTGCCACACTCCTGGGGGACAGAGGCAGGGACATGTCAGTCAGCGTTGGAGCTAGACAGGCGGGTTTTCGCTGAGTTTGGGAGCTGACTTCGGCTGGGTCAGAGAGCCCACTGGGCAGCCCTCTCTTCCCACAAGTGTCCGGGGCTGACAGCAAATACAGTTATCAAAAGACCAGAGACATGGAGCCAGCCACAGAGAGAAGGAGTGACCAGCAAGGCAGTGGGGTCAGGAGAACAAAAAGAGGTGACCCAGAACCTTTGAATGATCCAGAGGTGTCCAGTCCAAAATATCACACCTTGGGAGTGGACATTCATTAAGACACAAAAATGGCAAGAATGAGAATGAAAGTAGGTGTGATTGACATTGAGATGGCATGCCATGTTTTCAAAGCCCTTTCTCATGTGCGATTTACTTGATCTCCATAGTAAACTTAGAAGGGAGATGTAGGTCTTATTCCTATTTGTAGACCATGAACATGACCCTGAGCAATTTGATGACTTCCCAGTACTGAGAAGAGAAACAGACTCTGGACGCGAAGTGGTGGCATCTGTTTTCTAGTTTAGAGCCCTTATGACCGCAGCTGGGAAGGTGAGGTTCAACCTGAAGGGGCCTGGGACAGGACTGCCCAAGCAGGATAAGAGGCCTGGAGCTGGGGGTGCGCGGAGATGCCAACGTCCCGGGAATCATGAGTGATTGTTGCTTGGTCTCTAAATCGCCTGGGGTGGTGCCCAGTTCTGGGAATCATTCTGGTTAACGAATTACTCCACGGGGGAGCTCAAGACCAATGTCAAACCTATTTTCCCTGCCTCTTGGCCTGGAGGCCCCACGTTTCCTCCTCTTCTCTGGATCTGTGGGCAGATATTTTGTTATGTAGTCAACACATCAGCAAAATTTCATTTCACAAAGAAGCCTATGGGGACCCTCAATGTCCTGCTAAAACCCTAAGAAATAAGACGTGAGTGAGTTTTTTATTTTATTGATAAACAAAACCATTGATAAACTTTTTTGAAAATAACATTTGGGGTACACCCCGATGGAGCAGCAGTGGAGTCAACAGCCTCCAAAGGGGCACAAGCCAGATCCCCTTCAGCTCAAGTCCCGGGTTTGGGGGAAACCAACCAGTGTGAACAGCTAAGCAAAAATACAGTGACTGCTTCTTCCTCTTCTATCTTCCTGCCTGCCTACTCACCTTCATTGCTGCCTGTGCCTTTCCTTAAAAAAAAATAGTATTTTTTCTGACTCTAAAATCAGTAATGTTTCCTGTAGAAAATTTGTATAATTCTAAAGAAACTTAAAGAAGAAAAATCACCTGTAGAATCACCTCCCAAAGAGAAAAACATTGACATTTTATATTTGTTTCTATTCTACCGTCTATACAAAAATATATACACACATCAATTCTTACTCAGTTGGCATCATCCTGTATGTCTATCTTTCTATCTGCCTACATAGACTCCGTCCTCCCCTCCTTTCTTCCCTCCCTCTCTCCCTCCTTTCCTCTCCCCTTCCTTTTTTCTTCCTTCCTTCCTTCCTTCCTCCCTCCTTCCCTCCTCTCTCTTTCCATCCATCCAACTATGCATCCATCCGTGTAGCTATCACCTATCTCTATCATCTCTAACATCTATCTAATGTTGGAACCTATTTATCCTCTTACTCTATTGTGGACTGTTTCATAGGTTGATAAATTCATGCAAAGCCACTATGTCCATGACTTTGAATGTCCCCTCACACAGCTGTGACAATGTCATGGATGATGTGAGAGTGGACGTGGGCTGGCACAGCTCAGTGGCAGGAAGGGAGGCCCAGAGAAAGCATCTGGAGGGGCAAGGCCACGGGAGGAGGCGGGTGGGAGGGAGAAGGTTCTACAGCAGCGCCGCCAGCACTCTGCAGGGACTCTGTCTGCAGGGGGCGCGGGGACCCTTCTCCAAGGCCGGGGCTAGGTAAGTGTCAGCAGCCTTCTCGCGCTGGGTGGACTAGGGGGCCTCAGTGCCAGTTGGGGGCATTTCACCCACCAAGCCCTGCTCGGAGGGGAAGGACGAGGGGTCATGGCCCCTCGGGGAGACTCACTTCTCCGCTATGAAGACGTTGGGCCAGACCTCGTCTACCTCGTTCCAGGGGGCCTCCTGTCGGTCTTGGACCAAGGCTCGCTGCAGGTCCAGGACACAGGGCGTGTTGAACAGGCTGGTGTCGTCCATCTTCTCCCGGACGCGGTTGTACAGGTCCTCCACCAGCAGCTGCTCGGCAGACTCCAGCAGGCCCGGACACTCGGCGTCGGCTCTGACCTGCCGCGGCCCAAGCTCTAGAGGGGCAGGCAGTGTCCTCATCAGAGTCGGGAACCACCCTCCCTAACCCCACTCTGGGCCTTTTCCTGAGGGACTCTAGGCCTGGGTTGAGATGCCAGCAGGGTCGTCCAGGGAGGACTTTTGGGGACCCAGGGGGGGACCCTGTGTTGGCCGGGACACTGGCGTCATGATCACAGCAGAGGTGCAAAAGTGAGGGAGCAGGGACACTGGCATCCCTTCTTCCCAGCCCTTCTTTAAGTCTGACGTCATTTCTTCCTGGAGCCCCTTAGGGCCCTGGTGTGTCTGCTTCCTACTTCTAACTCCACCGCGCCCCTCACAGGCTGGCTACCTTTACCAAGAGAACAAATGTCACAACATAATTCACTCGATTTCTTTGACTCCTTCACACACAGATAGCAAATTCTCCTGGGAAAAGTTAACACTTGAGCTTTGTTTATGCTCCATCACCTTCCAGAGCACAATGCACTGACTTACTCCATTCATAGCCCTGGCTGGTGAGCTGCATTTCCAGTCCCAGCTCTCTGGCAGAGAGGTTTTTTATGAGCAAACGGGGCCTTTCTGACCACAGGCCAGTTAAGTTCAAATTCTAAATGAATTCAAATTCAGCCTGGAGTCCAGCTTTCTCTCCTCCTAATACATTTGCTTCCAATTTGTCAAATTGTGGGGAAGAGTTGGGGAGTTCCTTTCTTTAAGACAGTGTCTAAGAACAGAGTATAGACAAGTACACAGAGCAGACAAAACACGGACTGGAAAGAAGGAAAAAGAAGTTAAGTAGGAAAGGACTGGCCTCCGCATTGTCTCATGCCAGGTGGGTGGTGACTGCCGGACAGACTGCCCCAGCCCTTCAGGGAATAACCCGGGTGGGCAGAGTCTGCAAGAGTCTGCTCTTACAGCCTGCCCTGGTGGAGCAGTGATTTGGCTGGCTGCTTCTGGTCATGAGCACTCTGCATACGTTCCAAGGACCGGGATTCACATGCCGAGGACTGGGCTTAGCATCCTAGGGCCAGGGAGGAAATACCAAGATGAACAACTAAATAAAAAAATAAAAATCTTCCTTCCTTTCTCTTCCTGCCTGCCTGCCTCCTCACCTTCATTCCTCCCTGTGCTTTTCCTTTATCAGAAATTTTGCCCCGAGCTGAGCATACCTCTTCCCTAAAGTTCCTCTCTCTCTCTCTCTCTCTCTCTCTCTCTCTCTCTCTCTCTCTCTCTCTCTCTCTCTCTCTCTGTCTCTTCCCTCTCCAGGCCACCCACGGACCACCCCATTGCTCAATCAGCTCTCAGCGTTAAATATGCTCTGATCTCTCTTTCAAAAGTAGAAAGAAGATAACCTCTCCAATCTCAGAGCTCTACTTTATTTAAAAATAGATGAAGTGTTCCTCTTTTCTGGGTTTCTCAGTTTTTTTTTTCAGCACTCCTGGGGTCTTCCACAGCCCAGGTAAAAGTCTCCTCCAGCTCTCCCCTACTATGAACAATTTCCTCTCCTGCATGTAGAAAGTGAAGCTCCTGGATGCTCCTTAAATACCCAGAGTGTCACCTTGGCTGGTGATAAGGCTATGGTTTGATTTCTTTCCTTGCCAGTGAAAGGTCCTGGTCCCCACTGGTGGCAATTCCAATTTCCCTGGGCCTGTGGCTCAGCCTCAGATGTTTCGGCCCTCCTCTCTCCCTGCATCCATTCCTCCTCCATTTCTTTCTACTCCCTGAGGTTCCTGCAGAAGAAAGCCGGGCCTGGTATCTCTCCCTGCGTGCTCCCGAGGTGTAGCAGGCAGACTTGCTTGTCCTGCCGACCACTGGTCCACATTGCGAAATACTGCCTGACAAGTTCTCCCTTCTCCGTAACATGTCAGTCTTGCCTTTCCCCTCAATTTTCAGTGCTCAGGCTAGTGAAATTTGGGTGTAGTGCCCAGCGGGAAGAGCTGATAAGAGCTAGAACAAAAAAGGCCTTGTTCATGTCTAGCTTTCCAACTAGATGTCCGATATCCACACCGTCTACACTTTTGAAAGTGCAGCTTTCAGAAGGGGAATGGTTCTCTTGTCCCCCCTAAAGCTGGGACTTTGCTTCTAAGAATGAGGGCAGAGATAATGTTCTACGATGTGTCTGTGGGCAAGAGGGCAGGAGGGCAGGGCAGTTCCAACTACACAGGAGGGAAGAGACCTCCCCGAGCTGGAGAGCGGCTGAGGGCAGTGTAGAGAGAGCTAGAGCAGGTGAGGATGCTGCCCGGGGCCTGAGTCTTGGGCTGGCTTGGAGCAAGATGACAGAGATCCCAGGTGGGATAGCAAAAGGCAGAGAGGTCTTGGAGAAGACACGGCCTCCTGGGTTGCCCCATACAGTGGGCATCAGCAGACAGAAGTTGGGTTCTTCAAGGAGATTCAGATGTCCTCAGGATCCCGGTGGCCACTCAAAGGGACAGGGACTCAGAGAGACTCGGGGTTACATGGAAAAATTGCAATGGGTGCTTCTCAAGACTAAAGGCTGGGACAGAATGGTGGTTACCCCACAGTGGATGCCAAATTAAGCTCAGAGGCCAGCGTGGCCCTGTTTCATCAGGGACACTTGTGTACCCACCCCCACCCAACACACACCAGAATGAAAGACACCCTGGGAAGGTGGGGGGAAAGGGGAGAAAGAGATGGTCAAAGGTTTGCCCAAATTGCATCAGAAAAAAAAAATCCATTTAATTGGGATGAGTATCCTGGATAAAATATAGTTTGTTTTCTGCTCCAATTTACTGTGGAAATAGGCATATCTCTCCCCAACCCACCTTTCTACCTCCTCCCCACACATGCTTGAGTTTGAAAACTATCTTTAAACTCTAGAGGAAATATGATCTACATCTAGACATTCTTTTAAACATGTTCAGGCTGCTTCTAGCTATTTCTTGGGCTCTCTGGCCTGTGTCTCCAACAAAGCCACTGTGACCTCCAAAGTCAACTGAGTGGAAGGCTCTAAGGGAAGACGAGAGCTGCCTCCTTGACTGTCAACTAGAGAACTCTTCATATTGATGCTTAATAACTTCCACCTCTGCCCTGGGACAGATGAGGAGAGGGGTTGGCAGAACTGTCTTCTTTGGATCCACTCCTTTTACTGTGATGAGCAGTATGAGCAGGGCAGTGACACCTTCCCATGGTCCCACCTCCACATGAATTGATACCTTCCCATGGCCCCATCTTAGATGATGTTGACACTCTCCCATGACCTCACCAGATGATATAGACACCTTCCCACGACCCTGTTTTCAATGACATTGAAACTAACCCCTAGTCCTGTCACCCAGTAATGCTGACATCTTCCTATGGCCCCATCTCCAGATGGTCCATGGATTATCCTGCTCCCACCTGGAATCTGATGGCATTACCTTCACTGATGATCTGTTTAGCCGCAACAGCTGAGGAGAGGTGGATGGGCGCCATAAAAATGCTTTCTGTTTCTGCACCTGAAGCCACTGAAAACCTAAGAGAAGACACATTCACGTGAGATGACTCTGTGCAGAGTTTCCATGAGTAATACTATTTTTAGACATGAATCTGGATCTGATTTTAGTCATAAGTGGAAAATAGTGAGAGATACAGGGAATGCTTTCCTATGTTTATGGTACCCAAGAATTTCAGGCTCTGTGTGTCCTGTGTCTCCATCACCTGCCTCTTTCCAAACCAGAGTTGGCATCCTTGTGAACTGACATTTAATGATGGTTCAAGGTCATGGAAGGAAGAGCCTGTGTCTGTGGTTGGGGGCAACTCACTGATGCAACTTGACTTTCTCTGCTGTGTTCCCATCCTTGGATGTCCCTCTAATCATTTCCCCCTTGTCCCCTGTTCCAGTGTTATCAATGCCATAGACTTCCCCAACTGTACCTCTCCCAGGGCTCCGCTGGGTTGGTGGGAGAGGTAAGTTGCCGTCATTCCTTCCATGCCCATGTCTTCTCTCTACTTGCTTATATAGAAATGGGCTAACAAAATGGCAGGACTGAGGGAAATATGAAGATGCATTCACTGCAAGTCCTGATTCTGAACACAAGAACTCAAGGGTCTTGCTGAGTCCAAAAATACAAAAAAATAACAGGTAAATGTCAAGGCAGTTCCCTGAAAGACCTCAGCAGAGATGTCCAAAGTGACCTTGGAGAAGTATAGGGAACCAAGGGAAAAACAAGGATTAGACCCACTCAGGGTGGGTGCCTTCCTTCCTAGCAGGTTTTCCTCTTTTCCAAGCATTGCTCAGTCTTTCCTTAGGTCTAGTGAGGTTAAAATAAAGTGCAAGGAGTTCGTGGACTTTTTTTTTTTCCTATCACAAAATTTCCTCATGCTGCCCCTTTATGGTCACCCTGTTCCTGAACCTTGTCCCTGGAACTATTCTCTGCACCTTGTCTCTAGAACAATTCTCTGCACCTTGTCCCCTGCAATTACTGATCTATTTTCTGTCTCTATAGAGCAGCCTCTGCAAAATGTTATATAAATGGAATCATACATAGCCTTTTGAAGCTGGCTTATTTTACTTAGTGAAATACATCTAAGAATCATCCATACTATTGTATGAATCAATCATTTGTTCCTCCTTATTGCTGAAACATACTTTCTTTTTCAGGCACCTCAGGCTATTGAGGTCATTACCATCACACAGCCTTGAGACCAGAGGAAATAATGAACACTGCTGATTTGCTGGATTCTGTTTTCTTCCTCCATGTGCCTGCTACTGTTTACTTTTCACTTCTCAAATGGTGGGTAGGTCATCCTGCCTGGTTATTAGAAGGATGATCCATGGGAGAGTCCAGATGGAGGATACATTTACCGCCTTCCCCAGGACGGAAACCCCTCTCCACTTTCTTTGGATTGTAAAAGTTTGAAGTCAGTGTATTTCTGGATTCTTGTAATTGAACTCTTTTACTTTTGTGGAAACCCATAGGTCCCTATGTTGATTTCTAGGACTTAGAAATTCTCCAATATGCTCTTTGGTTTATTTTTATCCATTGTATTAGGAATTTTTGAGTCCCTTCTATGAAATGAATCCTGACAAAACTCCTACAAAAGAGGGATTACTATTCCTGCTTTAAGATGAGGACTAAAAGAGGTTAACGATATTGCCCAAGGCAGTGAAATGGCAGGGCTAAGTCACAAACCCAGGGAAGTCTTTCTCTTAAGTCCACTCTCCTCTCACCTCTATTGGTCAAGCCAGTAGAACCCAGGTTCAAGGGAAGTGGGCTCAGACCCCACCTGTCTGTACAAGGAGAGTCACAGATCTGGAGTCATCTTTAATCCACTGTAAGAAAACAATGTTAATTCTTACACTGAACCCAGAGATTGTGAGCAATCTCTTACATCATTCTAAGAGGACAGGGAAGGTGAGGCGGTTGGTGGACGCAACCCCAGTTGGATCCCAACATAGAACATAGACTTTGATACAGAAGTAGTCAAAAAATACTTGCTTAAAGCATTATCCATGGGTAGACAGATGGATGGATGGATGGACAGATGCATGGAGAGATGGATGGAGGGTCAGACGGGTGAGTGGGTGGATGAATGATCTGAGTTGAGATCCCCTCATTTGAAAGGTAATAAAGACTGGTATATCTGGTGGGTTGATTTCTTTAAAAATAACATGGGCAAGTTTTCTTTACCCCTATATCTCCAGTGCAAGCAGTCTGATGACTAAGTAGGTGGAGGGTGGACAGATGAGTACTTGGATCAACAGATGGACAAATGGATGAAGGATAGAAGATACCAGGCACTGGGCAAGAGGTCCACATACCAATACCATGTGGGGATCAAACCCAATGTTCTAAGGCCCTGTGGTCTCTGACTCCATTTTCCCTTCTAGCCCCAGCTTACACTGGGCTCTGTCTGGCTCACTCCTATCCAGGACGCTGTTCTTCTTTTTGCTTCCCGTCTTCACCAAGTTCCCTTCTGCCTGGGGACTTTTCAGAATCCTTGTCCTGCTGTCTGGATGCTGAATCTATCCTCTATTGATCTTTCAGATCTCAGTTCAATCATCAGTTCTTTAGTTTTCTCTGATCTGCACTTCTCATTATACTGTACACCTTTCCTTTATGGCACTTCTATCAGATGTGATTTCACACTGGTTTTTGGAGCCATTTGATGCATATCTGTCTCCCGGGCTGGATTACACCTACTCCGAGCACCGGGAGCACGAGTGTCTTTAGACAGCTGTGTACCCGGCCCCTAGCACGATGTCTAGCACAGAGTAAACATTTTCTAGATGTTTTTTGAGTCACTGACTACTGAATTTGTCTTCAATTATCTCATATTTAAGGGGATATGGCAGTTACATCAATTAACAAAGTAATCGTTACATGATTATCATTTTACTGGGACACTAGTACCAAGTCTAGAAACAAACCAGGATCCTGGCTTTGCTCTTTCCATGCTCACGCTTTGCCTCTCTGATATCAAGATGTCCACAGTCCCTGGGGCTAATGTAGGAATTAGCATTGTTTTCTTATGGCAGATTAAAGGTGCTGCCAGATCTGTGACTCTCCATGTGTAGAGAGGTGGGGTCTGAGTCCACATTCCTTCAACCTGGGTTCTATTGGCTTGGCCAACAGAGTATGGTGGAAGTCACCCAGTGGCCTGCCTGAGCTGGGTCTTCAGGGAGCTTACTTTCCTTGACTCTTACTGCTCACAGTTTGGAAGCCTCGAGCTGCCCTATAGGACCCCAAGACCACTAGGGTGGAGAGGGTACTGGTCCCCAGTCTTTACTGAGTTCCCAGTCAACAGCCAGCCATGAGGAGCCTCTTAGAAGCGGAGCCTCAGGCTGTCAAGTCACCCAGCAAAAACCTTGCAAAACAGCTGACAAACACTTGGTAAAATCCTGTCCAAACTCCTGGCAAGGATTACACAATCAATTGCCTTAAGTCCTTACATGTTGGGGTGATTTTTTAGGCAGCAACAGAAAGTGGGAACAGCACTATTCCAAGAGCTGAGATACAGATTTAGAGCAAATGCAAAGACACATTCTCCCCAATGAGACAAAACCTATTAGGTATTGGTGACTCACCCAAACTGGTTACAGTTGGGCAGTAGCCACCACAGAATCCCAGTGCGAGGCAGCAAGGCTCCACTATGCCAGGCCCTGTGACATGCTGGGCCCAGAATTCAGGGAAGTCTCAGCTCTCAAGCACCGACATTTTAGAAAAACAGAGTTAGAACCTCAAACATCATATACTGTGAGTTACACTGCATTTCAACAATGCTTACTAAAGGAGATTTATGTTTTATTTATTAATAGTTAATACTCTTTATATAGTTGTCCATCCCTTGGTATCCTGGGGGGCTGCTTCCAGACCCTGTGGATACCAGACTCTGCGAAGTTCATGTTCCTGCTACGAAATAGTATCATATTGGATTCTAACCTGCCTACCTCCTCCCAGACACTTTACATCATCTCTAGATTAGTTAAAATATGTGATACAATGTAAATGCCATGTAAATAGCTGGGAATGACGGGAAAAAATAATTGTGCGTGTTTAGGACAGGCCCTCTAGTCACAGATCTAACCACAGAGTAGGACATTCCATCTGCAGTGGTTGAATCTGTGGATGCAGAGTCCGTAGCTACAGAGAACTGATTGTCCTACTATTAATAAAATGATCATTTTTTTTGTTGAGGGTTAATATTATGTAAAATGAGATGTGGAGGGAAAATCAGAAAAAGACCACGACTGGGTCATTAGTGAGAAATCTGGTGTTCGTCCCACAAGTCCCTTTTCTTTGCTCTTCAGCAGGTCTCCGGGCTTTGTGTCTTAAATCAGTTTTCTAAGCAACAGTCACAAACGGGAAAGAATGCAGGAGGAGCCATCACCTGTCAGATGCCCAGTAGGAACTCTGCAGGTGGGGCCCTATCATCCTGGTTCTGTCTGCCCATGAGTCCCCATCCTTCAGACCCGGTGGATTCGTTTTCAAGTGACAAATACCCTCAACGGAGAGCTTGTCCTGTATTTGCCTAGATGCTGAGGGAGCTGGTAGGTCGAACTAGAAAAGAAAATTTGAAAACAGAAATGACCAAGAACATCCTCACTTCTCTAAGATTGAACTTAGGCTAAGGATTTCTCAGATTCGAAGACTTGATCCAGTAGGTTTTTGGTGGTTTTACGTTGGAGAAAAGCGGGTATTCCAAACAGACTCCCTCCCCAGCTCCCCACTGAGTCTGCCTTTGCTGCTGATGCCCAAAGGTGAGCATCGTGGTAAACTGAAGTGCAGATGACCAGTGCTGGGTCCGGGAGGACGGCAGGTGCTGTCATCAGTCGGCTGCCAGGAGAGGAGTCCTGAGCCTGTGTCCCCACATTGCTTGCCCTAGACACGTTTAAGTCTAGTAAAGAACCCAAGTGGGCACCTCATCAGGGTGGAGAAGTGGCTCCCTCATTTTCCACCAGGAAGCAAGATGCAGAGAAAGAAAGGAGAAAGGCGCAAGGCCGAAGCACTAGGCCATTTCTAGTCCAAGGTCAGGAGATGGTGGTCGGAGAGGGCTGATTTATGGCCACGACCCTGCCTCCTCTTGCATCCCTGCGATGAAGGAAAGACATCCACAGCCTGCTCAGAAAGCAGCCGGCGCTGTTGTTCAAAAGACAGACAGGGAAAGAGAGGCTCTGGGATCGATACACACACCTCATCACGGATCAGGAAGCCGCCAAAGAGCCTGGAGGCTGAATGGAAAGAAACAATAAAGTGAAGTCTGATGGGCTTCCTCACCCAGGACCTGCTTTAAAGCGTGCTTTTCAAAATCGTAGACTGTGACCCATTAGTGGGTCAGAAAATCAATTTAAGGGGTCGTGCCCAGCATTGAGGGGGGGGGGGAGAGGGAGAGAGAGG
>RJWH01005009.1:0-88437 GCA_004363575.1 Solenodon paradoxus | reverse complement strand
CCCCTCCTTCTTCTCTCTCTCTCCTCTCTCCCCCCCCCCCACCAGCAATTTAAAACATTTACTGAATTAGGTTTGCTTTAGACTACGTTTCTCTATCATTTTTTATGAACGCTGTGGCTACTTCTCTGTGATGTCCAGAGCGCCCACAGCGACAGGTGCACCTGGGAACCTAACTTAAAACTGAGACATAATGTGTGTTCTATGCTTGAAAGGAGTTAAGAAACAGCACTGATGACCTGCTTGAAGAAAGGACACCGAATGAGACCAGACACAGAATGACGGTCCTTAGGGCAGAATGCTGGCTCCCAGTGGCCTGGACGCTTTTGTGCTGAATGGCTGAATTCAGGCCAGATGCTGACTTCTGTCCTTTTGGCTTCCCTGGCGATGGGCACTGTTGCTGGGCACAGACCCCCCGGGGGCCAGCAGGGGGACTGGAAACTGAAGAAAAGTTGGCCACACAAAAACAATACAGGGACAGAGGTCCTCACTGGGCCAGGGAGCTGGAAGTTGCTGAAACCACACAAAGCAACTCTTGTTCCCATAGAAACCAGTGCTGGCTGGGGAGTCTGACTCCTAGGCCCCTTCCTCTTCTTTTAAATCCGCTGGAGAGGTATTGTCTCTGGGTAGCTTTGTTTTAATGAAAGTAAGGACTGTGGGGAAGGCTTCCACCTCTGGCTGTCTTTATGGGTTTAACGTAGAAATATAAATACCTACATATAAATGTGTGTGTGTGTGAGGGTGTGAGTGTGTGTATTCTGGATGGGTTTAAAATCTGGCTGCATCTCCGGGGTCTGGGGTCTGCTTCAACTTCAAGTCATGTTCAGACAGGCCACCAGCCAGGAGTGCTGCCAGGCTCTGATGGGCACACTCATTTGAATACCAATGCTGCTCTGGGCCGCTTTCCAGGTCAGGGCAGGAGGCCGCCAGGCAGCCTGGAGGCACAAGATGCTGAAGTGATTTCTGGGGAGAAGGAGGGTGTTCCCCCACAATTATGCACTTCCTTCCTTCTACTTTCATGCCTCTTTTCTGCTGTGTTACTGGCAAGTCTACTTTCTATTCTTTAGGGATTAGTGCCTTAGTGTGAGAGGAAAATTGGTAATTTAAACACACACACACACACACACACACACACACACACACACACACACACACCGAAAACCCAAAGCCTGGGATTTGTATCACTTTGTTTTCCAGTTAGATTTCATTAGGGTTTTACAGGAGAGAGAGATTGAGGGCTTTTGATACTGTGCTGTGAAAGTATTTAAAACTACTACCAGGATGTTTTTGCCTTTCTTAGAAAAAAACAAAAGGCAGAGAATCTTTCACGCGAATGGAGTTTAGCTAATGTCTATAAAAGGAGGGCTTTCTCCAGGAAACTGAATGACTAATAGTCTATCAAGATTGGATTATTAAAAATAAGCTATTAGGTCTTGTCAGAGCAGCTGATTTTTAAGTTATTCAGAACTTTCCCATTTTTGAAATTTAAACGATGACAAGAGATGATATGCCTCTAGCAAAATGACTTTGACCCCCTTCTCCCAATAGGCTGATTTAAATATAAAAGCTTGCAGGTCTGCACTGTGCCTGTGAAAGATATTTCCCTCTGGCCTCTGCCTCTGAGACCTCATTCGATGCCCCCACAGGCTGCAGGGTACTGTCTGGTGCAAGACTGCTGCAGAGTCCCCTGCCCTTCCTTGTCACCAGCAGATTGTGCTTTGACAGTTTGAGAAAGGACTTCCTTTGGTGACTCACACAGACTCCAGAGCTCCTGCGACGTATTTGTGACTGGATGGCATGGGGTCAGTGACGTCAGACAGGACAGAAAGCGTCTCGTCTCCAGGGCAGATATAAATCATCACCTTTGGCGACTATTAGATCTTCGTGGGTGGAGGGCACCCTGCCAGGGTGAACCCTGGGACAGGGAGGAAACAGCCAATCTTATGGAGTGAGCTGTCTCCTGCCAGGTCTCACTAACTCATCCATTCTCTCTCGAAGGGAGAACATGGGGACTCCACATCTTCAGGCACTCTGATGACAGGTTGAGGAAAGTGCTTCATTCGTTTCAACAGAACAAAGGCTCTTCTCGGTATATAACAGTTTAGACGTGAAGTCCTGTGCATTATTACCCGAAAAACACTTGGGAAAGATTTGTTTGTTCTGAGCTAAGCAAAATAAACAAATAAGTTATACATACAAAATTAAATTGCAAAGATGTTTTTCTATGCTAGTCATAAAAATTGACTTGATCAAGTTTTGAAAACTTCCAAAGAGGAAAGCTGCACAAAATCCTGTCCTTTGATGAAAACGTGGCGCAGTGATGGCCCTGCCGGACCAAAGGTCTGCCACTTTCTCCCAGGCTCGGCATGTCTCTTTGTCCAGTCTATGAAATTACTGGTTTAAGAGAAAGGAAAAAAGGTCAGCCTCAAAAATTCCAATCTTGAGCCTCATTCATATTCATTTAAGGGGGGTTCTGGAGCATGTGGCTGTCCTAGAGCTGCATGTTACTACAGAGTCTGTCTTGGTGACACCTATGAGACTGAGGGCTACAGGTGGCCACAATCTCACCCATATGAATAACAGAAAATAAGCAACATGACTGACCAGTCCCCCCATGCCCAGGTATACTGGGAGCAGAATTCTAAGGCAGTCCTAGTCAGTGAGGGAGGACAGGGCGAGGACTCAGCGGTGTGACTTTGTTGATTACTATCCTGTCACTAATCATCTATGTTGCCAGATCCCCTCCCAGGCTGAGTCTGCGAGGGAGTAGACACCCTGCCTTTCTGCACAGGTTCCTGCTCTTAGGCCCCACTGAACGCAATATCTGAGCCACAGGGTTTCGGAAGTTTCCCTTGAGAAAAAGAAGACTCCCCATTTCAGTTGGTCTGCAGAATAGTAAATTAGGTTCTTCGTTCACTCCTCTTTTGCTTCTTTGGAAGTTTTGCTGTGTCAGAGATGGTTTTGATGCTGAGTCACCTTGTTGGAGTGGACTGAGGACCAACAGGTACTGTCCTGGGCAAGTTCCCAGGCAGGACGGGGTGCTGCCCCTCAGCAAGGACACGCAGGGGTGCGGTTTAGGCCCTCAGCTTTTCTGAGGCCCTGGGACTGTGCAAACCTTTGGATTCACTTTAGTCTCATTCCGCAGCATTATTTCCAACTGCTGCTCAACAAAGGCAGCTCTCCCTGGGGCTTTGTTAATGAATATAATTTCGCAGCGACAAAAGAAGCTTTGAAAACCGAAAGTTCTAGAGGGAAAACAGCACTTTCTCTTTTTTTCAGGTTGAATTTTTTTAAATCACAACTGTTTCCTCCAGCAGACCCAGATTCACACGGGTCCTGATTTATTGAATGCCTGTTTTATTCACTGTGAGGTCAGACCTCCGCCTACCACCCCCCATTAAGGCATTTACTCAAGTTCAAGCGCTCAAAAAATCCTCATTTAGGATTCTTTTCAGCAGTGATATTGCATACGCTTTCTTTGTGTGTTATCCAATTCAGAAGTGCGTGTGGCACTTTTAAACTGTGTCAAGCTACAATAATGAGAAACAAAGAAAAATTCCTCTGGCCTTGAAAAATAGACTGGCATAAATTATTGAAGTGTTAGTCCCAGACCTGGGACTTTTGCGCTTGACCCCTCCCTCCCATTGTAAACCTCCCTCCATCTGACTCAAAGGCCCCCAGCCATCAACACCAGGATCTTGTCATTGCAGAGTTATCCCAGGACCCTTCCCCTGGGATCCCTGACACTCCCATCAACTGGACATGAGTGAGGATGGATGAAGGGATGGTGTGTCTTGTGGGAACACAGTTGTGCTGCATGCAGCTAGCTTCACATAGCCAGTGAAGACTGCCCTTGGCCAACAGGATCTGTAGGTGCAAACACAGCAAAAATCCTCACAACTCCAATCCCATATTATCATTCTCTCAGGGAGCCGATCCCCCACAACTTCCCTTTCCTCTACCAGCGAGTGGCATTGTTACCACTACACCTCACCCCCCACCACCTGTCCCCATTTCCAACCTGACTCTTCCTCCCTGGGGGTGTCCTGCTCAGGACCAGGTTCTGTTGGAGGGGGAGGCATGTGTTTCATTGGATGACAAACCTGGGGTATGTGTCGAAGTCATGGGTGACTTAGTGATTCATTTGCCGATTAGCGAGTCTATGAAACATTCATGAATCCTCTGAAAAGAGAAATATGCTAGTTTCAGGCGTGCGAAGTGCTCACAGTCCACTGAGGCTCATAAGAGGATAATTGATGTTAATATAGCAATTACACTAATATGTTCAATGGACTGTGGGAACAAAGAGAAGTTGGCGATGAACTTCGTTGGTGGGAAAACCTTGAAAAATGAAGAAGCATATTCTGCTTTCAAAGTGACATGGAAGGATGGCTAAGTTTCATTGGAAGGAGAAGGGTTACGATGGCGTCTGTGAGCACTGGAGGCTGAGCTTTCTGGGTCCCTTTCTCTACACAGAGCACGTTGGCAGGTATATTTTCTGATTCCATTGGTATAAGGATGAAAGTTAATATTACTTATCAAAATACCTTATTTCAACTTAAAATTCTTTTTTTTTTGCCTTCTGACTTTAGAAGAAAGGAAAGTATTTCATGGGCCTCTAAAAGCTTTGAACCCTTGGCCTAGTGCCAGGTGACCCTGTGAGAAGCTGCAGGGAGGAAGAGAGAAGACAAAGAAGAACAAAGGCATCTGGAGGAGAGAAGGAGAGACATTCTAGAAAAAGGAAATCAACTGTGAGAGGAACAGAGAACACAAAGAAAATGCTTAAATAAAAGTTCATTGAAAAATAATAAAATAGGAAAATGGGAGAAAACAGGAGAGTGAGGTAAGACAGAGCAGGTAAACAAAGCACTGCTCCTGGTAGGCTGAGGCTTGTCTACCTGTCACTGTGGGGCCACAGGTGTCCTGCCTGCCTCTGGATCAGATGTGCGGGGTGCTGAGCAGGAAAGGTCTGAGTTATTCAGTGACTCCAGGGGAGCTTGCCAGTTAAGACAGAGCTCTAGGAATCAAGTCTGCTGTAGAGGCTAACTTTAGGTTTCTACAGCAATAGTTTACTCTTCCTGCTGTAAATGGAATCCTGTTTCAAGAATTAGAAAATAATGGAACCAGCGAGCCCTGGTGGCTCAGGTGTTAAGCCTATGCCTGTGGCATGGTCCGCTTAAAACCCAAGGTCTGAGTCTGGCACCCAGGGTCAGGAGGAACAATTAAAATTAACTACCAATGAAATAAATAAATGTTTCTTCTCTTCCTGCCTGCCTGCCTACTTGGCCTCATTCCTGCTTGCTTCCTTCCTCTTTAAAATAAAAATATAATGGAACCATATTAAAAAGCATGCTGCTTATGAAAGATCATTTAGATCTTCACATTTGTCTGCACCTCGTTTACTTTCACAGTTTGGACTTCATTTCATAGATTTTGTTTTTGGCCTTTATTGAAAAAGCTTCCTTTTTTTTTTTTTTAATAAGGAAAGGTGCAGGCAGGAATGAAGGTGAATCAGCAGGCAGGAAGAGAGAAGCATTACATACATTGAGAGAAAATTTTTTTCATAGTTGCAGCAGAATTTCCTGTACTTATTTATTCTAATATTCACAATGTCCTGTGAGGAAGACACAAGCTATTGTCACTTTATAAACTGAGGCAGAGTTTGTGACGTATTCAAAGTCATGTAGTTACATCATTTCAGAGTGGGGTTTGCGCTCGTGTGTGTGTGCAACCAGTGTTGTCTTTCAATGGAACATTAAACTTAGAAGAGAACTGATTTCCCATTGATTAAAGTATCATACACACTTGCTGTCACTGTTTTCTCATTTGGCTGCTTATGCATTCCAAAATCTGTCTCACAGTTTCATCCTTTCCTTTAAGGAAAATACCACCCCCACTATTAATATGACACTGTCAATATCTTCACTCCAGAACTATGAGTAAGCTATTATTCCTTGGGCACCTGGCATAAAATTTGGCATACCAAATGTTTATGTTTCCAAAGCCTTCTTAGCACAGTTTAGAATTCTCCCATAGCTGTTGATGACACGCAAATTGTTTCCCTTAGCATGCAGAAAATTCAAATATAATTCAGGAAACATTTCTTAGAAACATCCAAACGTACTGAAGGTTGTCACATTCAATGCATAACTTGGCAAGTTGTATTTTTTCTCTTGTAAAATATAATTTTCGAGACATCTAGTGCTCAGAAAAGATCCTTATGCATTGGCATTAAGGAGAGTTTGACAAAGGAGAGACTGCAATAGGTTTAATTCTACAGCCACAAATTTCTCTCTGATTTTTGCCCCCAAACAGTGCTCTGGTCAGTTGTCAGTGGAGAGAGTACAGGAGGAAAACAATGCTTTTTGCTGACTGATTACCTTTCAGGAAAGCTGCTGGTGCAAGTCATGCCCTCCTCTCAGTGGCAATAACAGGGAGAGTTGTTTCAATCCTACCTCTCTTCCCTAAGTCTAGCTTGATTGAGCCACAACGTTGTTCAGTGGAGTCAGAATAATTTGGCAGGGTCTGTAGCCCTTGACTCCTGGAGGTGGCTCTGTGGTTAATTCACCAGGAAGTCCTGCAAATTCATAGATGCTAGTGCTTCTCAAGGAAAAAAAAGAGCTCAATGACAATGCCTAGTCCATGAATTCTGCAAATTAAAATCTTTCTAATGCACATCTTGATGCATCATACTTCTTTTTAAAAGAAATATTTTATTATATTTTTATTAAGTTGTCCATATTGGTTGCTGCTCTCAGACCCATGATGCAAACCTGGGTCCTTGGGATGTATGTGGACTGAGCTCCTTCAGAGGTAACCAGCCTAACTGCTATTCTACCAGGGACAAGGAATTGAGAGTTCAGGACCTTTTGAAAAAATAAGTAACATCTCTGGGTTTAGCATTTCATGGACTGGCTGCCAACTCAACGACTGATTCTAAATGTGTGTCTATATTTTTAAATCTACAAAATGGAAAGTCACTAATCTTGTATAATCATTCTTGTAAAACTCCATTTATTCGACTAAACATTGCAGACTGAGTGCTCATTGTGAGTGGACTGCTGGATACCGAAAGTGCTCCAGAGATCTCAGTCTAACTGGAGACAGACATGTGGGAAAGAATAATACAAGTATGATCTGCTCTAAACTTCAACACAACACACCATCTTTTCCTGCATTTCATAGTTTTCTGTGAAAGTGGAGTTAGATCTACCCCTGGCACTAAATTGTGGATGATCTTTGGAAGTAAACAATAGAAGCTGAGGAGTTAGCTTTGTTGAGAGGTGACGGGTGACGGTGGCCTTTCTTTGGAGACAGAATGAACTGGGGACAAGAGTACGGGCACAGCATCTTACCTGAGCTTCTAGAATTCTTGAGAGAGGGAGCATAGCAAGGCAAGGCATGCAGTTGGTGCATGCAGTTGGTGAGTCTAGAATGGTGGCTGGAGGCCATGTGGTAACAGACTTTTACCGTTGTTGTTAGGTCTGCAGAGTGGATGCTGGAGCCATGTGAGACGCTTATGAAAGTAGCATGATCATTTCAGAAAAAAATATCTGTGAGGGAAGGACTGGAAGGGGTTGGAGGGGAATAGTGCTGGATGGGAGACCAGCTGGAACGCTGTTGTGTGCGAAACACGGCATCACCATGAGCGCCACGCTGCATCGTGTATCACGACAAGTGGACTCCGCGAGATCAGATTCCCTGAGCTACCACCGTCTCTCTCCACCAACATCTGGTGCAAAAGTCATGACCCTTGCCATTTCTGAATTTTCCCTTCATTCTGGCTTGAAGTAATCATATCTAGACATTATTCTGAGGTCATACCTGTTGACATTCACCTGAAGATTCACCGAGACTTTCCTACTTTTACTGATTTACCTCCTGTGAGCTGGGACACAAAGCCTCTCTTCTCAAAGCTCTAGAGAAACTGGATTTTTCAAACACAGGCTACATGTACCATGGTTTTATGGTGGTCACTAGTTCTCCAGCTTCTCCCTCTACTCTCGTCACCCCAGCCCCCTCAACATCCACACGTCCACATACAGGCAGCAGAGGTTAGTCTCCGTTTATTTTCATTTCTATCTTTGATTTCGTTGGACTTTCATGATTATGTGATTGATTTTCAGTGTTTCACATCAACAAAATAGCTAACAGTGTGGCTGTCAGCACTGTGAAGCTTAGCAGAAAGCGACGGCAGCCAGGTCCAGGCTCCTTTTCGACAGTGAGTCGGGAATATTCCCTGGTTGAGGTTTGTTCATCCCCTCGAGTCTCTGAAGATGTGCAGTTTGCTTTATGCACTCACGAAAGAGAGAGTGGAAAGGCATTCGGGAAAGCGCCATGCGTTGCAGGTGTGTTTGTGGTGTGGACACTGGGAGGAGCAGACTCCTTACGGCTGACCTGGAACAAGCTGAACTTGAGCTTCTGCTGGTCACTCTCGGCGAGACCACATGAAGTGGGATCAGAGAGTCTCTCTCCCTGCTTTCTTCTTTGTCCTTATTCACTCGGCAGGCTCTTGGGAAAGTCTTCAGATCCACAGGAATCGTTGTACTCCCTTGACTACTTTTCATCTATAATTTTACTCTTTCAACTTTTTGTTAAAATAATGAACAAAACAATGATGCTTCCCAAATACACTCATCTAATTATCCAATTTTAATGTTCCTTTTTAAACGCCTTTCTAATTTCTTTGGTCCCTGATTTGTTTCTTTTGTTTCCTTTGAACATGTTCTTGATAATTACTTACACTAATTCCTCAATGCTGAGATTCTTAATGCTTTATTTTGCATTAGTATCGAGTTCATTTTGCCCTTTTATCCATTTTCTTGGCGTTAGCGAGTTTAGCGTATTGATTAGGCAAAATCTTTTGAGCTCTGTCGTGTTTCTATTTTATTCTCAGTGACGTTACATTTCACAAAATCCGTCTATGTTTTTACCTGATAGTTGAATTAAAAAAAATAGTATATCATGTTGACATGTCCAGAATCTTTACAACCCTAGAGATTTATTCCAGGCACAGAGTTGTGTTCCAGAGGACAGGACAGCTCAGAGGCACAGAGATAAAAATAGTGGAATTGTTTCCATGTGACCTAAGATGCTCATCATTTGGAGGCGGATTATGGTACATTTGCGTGTCAGTGGTGACCCTTGATTTAAAGGAGGAAGACAGCATGCTATCGGGTCTGGCCAGTTGTTTGGTGTTCTGTTTTAGAGTCATTATGAGCATCTTTCTCGGTGCAGCATCATCTTACCCTGTAGATGATATTCAGAAGCATCATATTTAATTACATAAAATCTACAAGAAACCGAAATGCTCTGAAGTTCATATGGCCGTGTAAGAGCTTTATGGCTTTTGGACATGAAAAGAAATTCCCTGTTCACTTGGCAGGAAGAGGCTGGCAGACAGAGACCTCGTTGGACCAGAGGGAGGTAGTGGAGAGCAGCTTATTGTTTTGGTAAGTGGACCAGGCTCTCCACGAGGCTGCTGGGGTCTCACAGCTCTTTCTACCCACACCCCACCTGTCACCCTGCACCCTAGACTCTGGATGACCCTATAAAGAGTCTGCTTCTGTGAACAGCATGGTGAGAACCAATCGCAGAGGAAAAGAAGGCAACTCTGGGGCTAAAGCAAAAGTTGAGGCCAAACATTTTTTGACCACAATATTCACTGAGTCCACACCATCCGCATCATACCTAAGTAATAGTATAGATAATAACATGTGAGGCTTATGTTCATGCTCTTAAATCATCCTCAGGACAATGTGTTTAGAAATAACTGAATGAGAGTGTATGGTTTGCTTCAGAAAAGTTGTTTTTTAAGGTTGTTAAAGGTACATTTAAAATATACAATGATTTTGATATGGGATTTAAGATCAAACTACCTTTTAGATACTGGTTTTAAACCAATTTTAATTAATGGTATAAAGAAACAATTTCAGCTGGGGGCCAGATTTCTAAGCCATGTTATTTTGTGGCTTTTTCATTCCCTGGGCTGCGAGTCTGGGAACCTCGGCCAGTCTTAATCCACCCGCCATGGGCCAACAGCCTCGTCTGAGGCCCAGCACTGTGCAGAGACTTCTTCCAGGGCCCATTGTGCATATTTATTCCCATCTCTCATCCCATGCCTTCACATTGGTGATTAACACTGGTCACTGAGAGAATTCCATCACAGATCGTAGCCAGCCCTCTAACCCAGGACATCTCTGACAGAGTCAGTTATTAAGTATTTGGCAACATAATGCTTCTAGCTAGTAGTTAGGGGCTTTCTGTTTGAATTTCTGTTAAGATCTGATGCTATGGAAAGGTTTGTTTTTTGAGTACCTGTCACTGACTCTGTGACCCACTCTCCAGGGAAGCATGTTAGGGTTCGAGCCCTCCAAGCTGCTGTGATGGGCCACGGGGCTGGGGTGCAGGCAGGAGTTGGAGGAGCGTGGTGTGACTGGCCCTGGTCTGGTTGCCTGCCTGCCTAGGTCCTCACTGCTGGCTGCTAGGACTGGTGTGGCCCCCGGAGCCTCGCCTGATGAAGGAGGACCAAAGGAGTGGAGCCCTCGCCCCTGCAGTCACACGTTCGTGAAGAGCAGGACTAAGAACTATCCAAGCAATCCTCCCTGTGTAGGAAAGTGCGGGTATTCTTCCATTGTATTGTGTATTGTCACCCAATTTACCCACTGCTCAGAGATTACAGTGCATCCTTTCCAGCAGTCACCTTCCTGGGGCAAGACAAAATCTAAACAAAGGCACCGACTCTGGGAAGAATCTGCATGCACGCACTCATTTTCAATAAGAACAAAATGTGGGCTAAAAGTGCTCAGTGCTCAGACTCCAAGGGTTATCATATGATGCTGGGACAACCAGGCCGTCGTTCCTTCTCTCTGTGGAGACAGTGTGGGCATTTCCCGAAAAGGATGCCAAGGTCTGACTGCTCTGCTGGTTACACATTTCGTGTGTGTGGTTTGCCTGTGCGTTCCAGACAAGCATTCCCCAAGGCTCGGAGGCAATAAATCGCTCCACTCTCCTGCAAATGCCATAATTTATGAGCCACTCACACCTGCCACGCTGACGTCCTTTCCTGTGAGTAACACATGCCCCTTCCTCAGCCACTATCCCCTGCAACCGAAACACCAGCAAAGCCTTGGCTGCGTCCATTAATTGTTGTGCATCTTGGATCTTGTTAGGCGACTCTGTCATTTTGCAGTTATTTTGGAGAAAGTGATGCTGCTGTCACTTGGAACCAAATTTTTTTTTAAATCCCTTCACAACCCAACTGATATTTATAAGTATTTTTCAATGCTTTTGTTTTGGTTTGGTGTGGTTCCTTTTGGGGAGAGGAGCGTGGGAGATAGGGTTTAAGGAAAAGTCATCAGACTGCTGATGTGATATTCGTCAGTTTGCAGCTTTGCCCAAACAATGTGCTTCTTTCACAGGGGACAATATTGCTGGAGAGCTGTGTTTGTCTTCATCTCTGTGGAAGTTGCTTCCAACTGGCCTTCAGATTTTCCTTTTTCTGTGCAAATTCTGCCAGCACATGGGCGGACTCGAGTTGTTAACTATGTGGGGACACTTCTCAGCCCTGGTTTTTTTCATGGCGTCCTATCATTTGATAATGGCTTTATACAAATACCCTTTGGTTTCTAACTTTTCCTTTGGACTCTCTCAGCTATATTTGAAAACGTACACATGATACAACCTAATAATAACATTCTGAGCACAGATTTCTCCCATGACAACATTCCTGAAGCATGACTATACTTTTCTAATTCTGTGTCCTAATGGGCCAGGTGACAATTCTAGCTTGTTATTTGTTGAGCCATCTTCACCTTGAACCATCTTCCAGTCCTTCACGGTCAGTGTTAGTGGACAGAGACCCCTACTGGAAGTTCCAGGTTTTCAGGGGAAGGGGTGGTCCCTCTGAGCTGGGCAATACTAGGCTGGCACTTGACCAATGATGCTAAAGGGTGGGGGGCAGGGGGGGATGCTTTGACCAACACCACCAGCCAATATGATCCCAAAGTTATGTTTTCAGTGGCACTTCATTTCCTCTTGAAAAATGTGGATAATAAAAGCTGAGACCAGGACTTATTTAAATCACCTATTTCTCAAGTTAATGTTTTTGGAGAAATGATTCTTTAGGTTGCTGATAGCCATGCAGGAAACAAAGTTGTCTTATCCTCAAACAAATCTTGAAAATGAGAGATTAAACATGATTATTTTGTCAAGATTTATCTTTAGAAAGGCTCAGGCAGGAATGAAGGCTAGCAGGCAGGCAGGAAGAGAGAGGAGGAAGAGCATTTTATTGATTTTAATTTAGTTGTTCATCTTGGTTCTTTCCTACTGCCCTGGATCATGAGACCGGTCCTTGGGATGTATGTGGACTGTGAAGCTAAGAGGTAGTAGACTTAACCATTAAGCCACCACCACACCCCAGAACTTTAATCTTTAATATGAAAAGTACATTTCAAACCACAGTTTTCTCTGTACTCTTTTGACTGTGGACCTAATTCATCAACATTTCTGGAAGTGTTTTCAGAATATCATGTAGGAAGTCCTCTGATTCTCTTCACTCATTTATGCTTTGAGTTCTGTTTCAAAGACTTTCACTCCAGTGTTGTTCTAATACTACCATAGTACACAGCCCTGGCAGTTACTTTTTTTCCCGTTTTTTCTTGTTTTTAATTCTGAGGGACACAGTGTTTTTCACTTAAACAATCCATGATTTTTTAAAAATAATTATTCACCTTGAACCTATGTCTTTGCAAAATGTCTACACTATTCTTATCAATACCTTCTTTTACATCTAAGTTCATTCATATTTTATATAAATGATTTTTCTTTAGCTTTTATGGACATGCTTTGTTTTAAAAAATTACAGTTGATGAAAATAAGGCTTAAGAAGTATATGCATTGTAGATTTGGAGAAAAAGGAAATCTGGATTCTATATAGAAAAAAGTGAGTAGGCCTCATAAAGCTATTATGGGACCGAGCCGTTCCCATAAAACTAGAGTTTTCTAAAAAGAAAGTATCTATTATTATTATGATTGCAATGGTTTTCTCTTGAAAGTTCCTACATGAAAATATAATCCCTGCATATGGAATCACATGCAGATGCATTTCATTTGGTGTGACTGAGCAGTGAGACATGACCTCGGAAACATAAACTCTCCTGAGAAAATTTAAATTTTGCAGGATTACCAGTGTGACATATTTGCAATTATTTTTAGATTCTAATGAGGCTTACTTGTCTAATCCAAATCATCTGATTTCTCTTAGCTAATTGCTAGTTATTAACTCAGCATAAATGCTTAAACTCAGGAAGCCATTCTTAGCCCGGAATTCCAGTGTCCTTCTGTTCTGACGAGGAGCCCAGCTTCCTCCAGGAAGGCAGCTCCCCCGGTGGAGTTTCAGCTTTGTTCTCAGGAGCACAATGTCATGTGAGCTCTGTTTAATTTAGACCATGACACCAAGTGGTCAGAGTGATCAGGGTGTTATTGGGGGGCTACCATGTGGCACATTCACACTAAAGCTTCTTGATATTAACAAATCCTGCATGTCTCAGAAGGACGAGGACATCAGTTCTCCAACTCTAAGTCTTTCATCACAATGTTGCACCCTGGCGCTTGCAAGTTCTACGCTGACCCTTCCGATTCTGGGTCAGCACATTTGGCTCCAGCTTCTCCAGCTTCCTTCACAGAATCTGGGGGCAGGAGAGGAACTTGCCATCTGTCCCTTGTGCCCGCAGGATTCCAGCCAAAGCTTCCCGGCAGGTTGTCAGGACATGCCAATCCTTTCTTATAACTTCTTTCAGGGCATACCAGCCTTCTTCTAACAGCTTTCCTTCTATTTCTCCTCTAAGAGAATGACTTTACACAACCGTTTGTCAGGTCAGTTCCCTGGGATTTCCTCCAAATCCACAAGGTCCCCATTTTAGTGATGAGAACATTAAGGCTCGGCAAACGTGTTAGAACTGATGGCTGCATAGGAGATATTCTCCAAATGTAGTGGCTTCTAGCAGTGACCGCGGACTTAAGTCACTGTCAGTGGTCTTACCGGGCGGTGCTGGTGAGGGCAAGGTCGCCTGCTCTGCTGTCTGGCCAGATGACCTTGTGTCCTTGTCTAGAGCATGGGCAAGTGGCGGGGGACCAGGCCTTGTCCAGCACCTTCCAGGAAGCTGGTCAGAGAGAAGTTTACAAGGACAGAGAGGTCAAGTCTCAGGGAGAAAGTGCTTCTTGAGTCTCATCTGGGTCACTTGCCTTATTGTCCCCTTGACTACACTATTTGTGTCCAAGCCCAGAGTCACAGGGGAGGGCGCTGGTGAGCTGGGTGAAAGAAGAGGGGCGGAGGCCCTCGGGGGACAACGATGACAGTGACCTACCAGAGCGGTGAATCGTTTGACTGAAGGAGCACAGCGCATGTGAGGAGGACCTGTGATCTGAACAGAGACGGAGGTCTGGGACCCACATCTCAGGGAACCAGAGCTCAAGAACCAGCAGCCGGTCTGGAGTGCTGAGGTGAGGTTTCCAGATAACTTCCTTCCATTCCTCATCTCCTGGTTCTTAGACATGGAGGTTGAAAGCTAGCTTCCTGGCAGGAAAAGCAAATCCTTGGGTAGATACGCTGAGACAGTTCGAGAGCCTTGCTTTATCCTAGCTCGCCTTGGACAAAGCAGCTTCCAGAACCCGTATGACCTGTGCGTTTGAGCACTCAAGCGAGACTCTGTCCAGCTCAAGTTTAAAGTGAATGCCCCGCAAGCCCTGTAGCAATTCACCCTGAAGATGGGGTTTTGTGACCCAAATGCAGTTTGTCAGCACGCTGCCCTTCCCTACTCAGGAGTTACAGGTGGTTTCAGGATGTGGCCCTCAGCTAACAAGCTCGCCGGATTGATGTAGGTGTGGAAAATAGGCCCCCCATGAAGACGAACTCGCGGGGAGCGGACTGGGTCGCGAACAGCTGCCTGCGGGCACCCCCTCCGCCCTTGAGGACCGGGCGCTGGACCGGGGCGCAGTGGTTCCGGCTCCTTCTTCCAGGACCAGGCTGAGCCTCTGAGAGGTTCCTTCATCACGCCGTCGGCTGCTCCTGGACACATGGTCAGATCGATTTACAGTGCCTGTGACACCCCGTGACCACCCCGAAGCCGGAGATTAAAACGAAGTCACAGCAGGACAGTCAGCTCCCTGAAGCAGTTTGCATGACGCTGCCAATATAGGCCTTGAGGCACTGGGGCTAGTATTGGGTCGCATTTGTCATCCCTTGCGTGTGTGAGCCGGTGCTGTCCCCGCGGGAGACAGCTGCTCTCTCTCCCTGGGCCTGAGCACTTTTCCTTTAGGTGTCTGACCTCTGTAACCGTGGGGTCCAGATCTATTTGGAGGGTTTTCCCTTCTTAAGAAGACAGCCCCCCAGACCCTATGTCACGCTTTTCTGGAAGGTTGTGTTGGTCAGGCCTGGGCCCCTCCCTTGTGTCCTCTTGGCTCAGAGAGAGGTGTCCCGTGGGAGACTGTGCAAGAAAGAACGTGCTTGTCGCCCCTGCAGCCTGCAGGGAACGCAGAGCCCTCCCGGGCCGGGGGTGACCCCAGAGGACGGACTACATGGCCTGGAGGGAGTCAGAGGGAGGAGGCAGGTGGGGCCCATGGGGCCCTCCGCCTCCTCGGGTTTGGCAGAAGCCTTGTCACAGAGGGGGAGACATTTGAAAACCGCCTCTAAACATATTGCAAATTCTCTGAATGCCAGTCCATGTGCAAACGGTCTTGCCTTTCTCCCTGGGGTGGCTTTTTTTGGGTGGGGCCCAGGTAGAAGGGTCTCCAGGAGAAATCCAGGGGCAGCGCTATTTCAGTTCACAAAAAGGAACCTCAGGGCACAGCTGCTGGAAGCTCTTGCAAAGCGACACCCAAGAGAATAAGCACCATGCAGCCTCTGGTCCGGGAGGGGATCCACCTGGCTGATAAATGCAGGGAGTGCGTTTTGAAGAGCAGAACCCGCTGCGCTGGTAAGTTTTAAGAGAGGACAGGAGACTCTCACAGACCAGGCTGTTTCGTGTAAACTGCCACCTGGGCCTTTCTCCCCCGAAGCTGATTCCCAGGCCCCAGTCACAGTGGTGGAGGCAGGTGTGGGCTGGAAGGGGCAGATGGACTTTGTTGAGGTCTCTTGGAGCAGTCAGGGTCAGGGGGCAGGGCCAGGGGTCAGGGGAACACAGACAGCAGGTCTGGGCTGCATGGGTCGAGGCAGGGCCCCTGCACCACACTCTGGGCCAAGTCCTCCACTTCTACAAGTGCCTCTCCCTCCTGGGCTGAGATGCTGCAGGACTGGCGTCTGCCACCTGTGAGCTCTCGTCATCCAAGGGCAGAGGCCCGGTCGCTCTCAGCCCTGACAGCTCCCAGGGAATTTCAGCACCTGGAACTCAGACATGTCATTTCTCAGGGACGTCTGAACTTGGGGCCTAGGAGGGGCCACATCCGCAGAGGGGCTCAGGGACAAAGGCTCCTTGTCCAGAGCTCTCGCTTTCCTACGGAGCACTGAGGGCACTCTGCGCTGCCCACCCCTACTGCCAGCTTTGTGTGAGTCATCGTGCAAAGGGGACAGAAATCCTGTCCCCTGAGCTTGTTTGGTCCAATTTGAAGGTAACGGTAAGGCTTCCTGTGCAGAAATGACTGTTCGCCAGCACCCGTTCCTGAGAGCTTGGTGTGGCTGTGCAAACCTAGACAACCATCCCGGTGGTGACAGGGAAGACTCACTGGTTCTGTCCTTCTGGATCTGCCATGGGGTGGAGGTGGCCTCGTGACGGGGCTTGTTTATTCCAGGAGACAGTGTCAGCCCCAGAAAAAAAACATCTTGATTTCCAGCTTCCAGGTTGAGCCCGCCAGGCTGGCAGGAAACTCTATTGCTTTGTCAAAGAAGCGAATTTGATTCCCAAGTCGCCGCGAGAAAAACAGTTCAGGTCTTTTTATGTCACTTTTAATAAAATGGCACTTTAATAACTCTGGCACTTCTTTATGCCATTCTGAGTTTTTAAGGCTTCACTTCACTCTGGGCCACTGGACCCCATCTGGCCCCATCTAGGAAGATCTCTTTAACAGGGCCAGGTAGAGCTCATGTGTGTGCATGCACATTTGTGCAGGTGTGTGTTCACACTTTCGTATTGAACAGATTTCACACGGGTCAGGGAAGAAGTGTGTGTTTCACACACACAAACACTCAGGTCCTGTTTTTCTTCAGAAGTCTCATTGTAAACTCAGATTTTGTTTTAAGACTAACAAATTGTGTCAATGGAAAGGACATCACGGCTTAAAATCCCCAGTCTTGTAGGCCCAGCGCAGAGGAGAGGGCTGCTAAGCTGAGCTGAACTGGAGGAACTCTGAGAAGCAGGGATAGAGTCCACGTCTGCTGGCTGTCAGGGGTGCTGGTGACATCTCTGGAAGGCTTCACCCAGACACATGATGGATCAGCGCTTAAGGTCGGGCGCTAAGAAATCAAGGTCACGCCCCTTGGCATTTTTCTCAAGCAGCTGGGCCCAGATAAGTGGGTGATACCATGAAGCAGATAAGGTGGCAACTTTAAACAATCTTAAAATATTCTTAAAACAAGGAGGGGTGTGATAACATCAAAACAGTGGGAGGGCTGAGATTTCCCAGGGGCCCTCCCCACCCCTGCTTCTTCCCCTCCCTCTCCCCTTAGCTCAACACCACACACACACACACACACACACACACACACACACACACACCCTCCTAACGGGCACTTTTCCAGAATATGCCCTTACACAGATCAGCTTTGAATATGAATGAAGGGAGCACGCATAATTTTTTTTTTTTCATCCTCAGAGCGAGATGATTTATGGCCTGGATTACTAGAAACAGTAATTCTTTGCTCTTTATGATGTTTTGGTGGAAGGTGCAGTAGCCCGCAGTCAGAACAGCATGATTTCAACTAGGTTTTTACAAAAAGGTCTCTGCAGCGAGGGTGGCTGTGAATTGGACAGCTCCCGTAACAGAGCAGTTAATAAGACACTAGCACATTAATCATGTGACAGCTGTTGGGTTGAGCAGGGAAAGGCACTGGCTTTAGAAAACAGCAATTTAGGTTTCTACTGTGCTGAAAGAGGTTGGCTGAACACACTGTTTTTAACCCAGAGTTAACAGTAAAATTGTGTGGGTCATTTTTCCAGACATCTTTTCGTGGCTCTAGAATTTCCAAGATACCTGATAAAATCATTCATCTGTTCTCTTATCTTCCATCCCAATGTCTTTCCAGAACTGGGTAGGTGTTGAGGAATAAACCTTTTATCAAGTAATTCTGAAAATGTTATGCAGAAGTTATTCCGAAATAATGCGAACCATGCCTTTCGTTTGAGCATGGAGACCGCTGACTCTACTAGAATCACACCCAGAAGCACTGTTTGCTGGAGATGTGGGTGGTTTCATGGCTGGAGTCAAGAAACGTGTCCTAGAGAGAAATCGACATCTGGAAGTATATGAGCATCTCTGTTCTTTGGACCCATTAAGAGTCATGGGTAAGACATAAAAGGAAAGTGGTTCATGAATTTGTTTCTAGAAAACAGCAGTTATCAGTATGCAGTGTAAGAAAAGAAAAACCCTGCATTTTGAAATTAAGCAGCCAGTAAATTTGTTATCACTCATGTATCACATTTCACAAGTGACAATCATTTTTATACAATGAGCTGGAGTTATAATTCTTGGGGCACTTAAAATGCAGGAGGTTACACAAGAGCAAGGGGAGCCAACCACACTTTGGTCTGAAGAAGAGGGAAGTGTGAAAATTGCTTACTTAAAAGAGTCAGGGTTTTGAGGGTTTATAGATCATGATTGCTGGAATCATGCCTGGACTTTCACTTTGGTTCCAAATGTGACTGGTTGCTTAATCTTAGACAAATTCTTACACAATCTCTCTGTGCCCTAGTTTCTCTGTTGCTAAAATGTGGATAAAATGGACCCCCAGAGCCCCCAATGCATAGGATTGCCATGAAAATCAGGAGCATTATGACAATAAATTCATTAAAACAAAACAAAAAACCAAAGCAGCAAACAATGACTTTCACATAGAGAACTCTCAGGAAGTAAATTTTGGCATGTCCATATTATAGCCTATTTTGCAGAAATTGAAGAAGATGGCATAAGTGATAGATTTGGGAACAAGGACAAAAAAGCCTTGATGAATATAATATGCATTTGTGCACATTCCTAGCAAAATGTGCTTTTAAAAAGATATGATGAAGCAATCAGTGTTTTACTTCTCTCTCAGCTTGGCAAAAATACAAGAATAAAGTCCATACCCAATATTGGTCAGGGGTGAAAATGAAGAACTCTCCTGCAGCCTGGTGGGAGAGTGAATTAGTGTCTTCTGGAGAGCAGCTGGTCGTACCTGTCAAATCCTCTAACACTTGACTGTGAGCCCATCAGTCCCATTTCCTCCAATTTGCATGAAATAAATTATTTCTTTATGTATAAAAAGATGCATGTATGTAACAGAATATTGCCCACAATAAAGACAAGCTGTAGTTACATGCAATAACATAGAGGAATCTCAATTCAATGAAATTTGGTGAGAGAAGCTGGGCAAGAGAATGAACATGCTACCTAAGTAAAATATAATGAAATAAAATATGATAATAAAGAATTAAAATATATGAATGATTATAATAAAGTGAAACATGGTTATGATTATAATAAAAAGTCATTTCATGTTTCATAGAGTTCAAAAGCAGTCAAAATATTAGAAGTCAGTTATCTTTGGAGGGATGAGAAATGATAGTAGTGGAAAAAGGAGGAGAAGAGGACCTAGACTCTAGACACTTTTTATTCTGGATCTAAGAGGTGATTATAGGGTACCTTATTTATCTATAAAAGAAAACATAATTGTTTATTAGTAGTTATCTGCATAAAACAATTTATATCCATATTTTTATTACTACGTGTTAACTAAATTAGTAGATTTGTCAGCATGTACATTTCTAGATTTATTAATTTTATAATTATGAATATGAGAAACTCTGGTTGGTATGGTAAATCCCAAACAGTGCACAATATATAGTATCAGCTCATCTTTTTATTAAAAAAAAAAAAAAAGCCAGGCAAACATAGGGATAAAAATACTCTGAAAAAAACAATGATGCCAAGACCACTTGAAGAGTTTCTCCAGAGAGCAGAAGCAGAGGGGACTTTGGTTTTTCCTTTGGTTTTCAGCATTTCTGAACGTTTTGCAAAAATCACAAAGTACCAACCGAAAACAATGTCCTTTAGTCCCCTCCCGGCCAAGGCAGAGAGACTCCTCACGCAGATGACCGTGGTCACCTTCTAACTGCTCCTGTGTCACTCTGGTCCCCCGCCGACCCCCCACATGGTTGACAAAGTGATTTTTCAGGCCTGGATTCAAGCATCACTCTCCTGTTAGCCGTGGGTCCCTGTTGTGTGTACAAGAAGATCACAGGTCCCTTGTGTACTCGCCAAGCGTCCCTTGCACTTGTCCTTCAGGTGTCCAGGTCTGTTCCTCACCTATTGCTCACCTGAGGTCTTCACAGTCCTGTCCCCTGCAGAAAAAGTCTCTTCATTGGCACAGAGGCATGAACCTCCCTCATTGCTCTTCATTTCCTCCGAGAAAAGAAGCTAGTAAGTGTTAACATGTATCGTTTTATCACTAGTGTGGAGCCAGATTTCTAAAAGCTTGTCTATTGGTGCCTCCTCCTTCAGACTCGTTTTCACCTTCACCGGAGTGGGCCTCCCCTGTTCTGTTCACTGGCACATCCCCCGGACTGAGACCATAGCACATACCCCACAAACACAGTGACTAAGCAAAAGCAAAAGCCGATATTTGAAAAGGAACCAGCGGTTTATTGACATTAAACACAACACCTTGTAATAAAAAAGAGTGAAATAAAAACTATACTGCCATTAAAGAATATAAAAGCAAATTGTTAAAATAGCATTCTATAAGAAATTTTGATGCCATGGAATTTGACTTGTGATCTATTATTAAATGAAGAAAGAGTTCAAAAGAAACATGACAATAAGAGCTATTTGGCTGAAAAGTAGAGGGCTCTCGGCAGAGAGTGGTTTGGAAACAAATGCATACACACGCTTTCTCAGTAGCTCTATGCAATGAGATAGTGGATGCCTTTTAATTTTTTAAACAAATGGCACTTTACCTTTTCAAACATACATTGCTATCGTAATGAAAAAACACGTTATTTTTAATTAAAACTACTATAACAAAGTAGTTTGTTATGTGTGTAAACAGCATGAAGCTATAATCCATTCAGAAAGGTTTTTTGTGTCTCTTCTCTGTGATATGTTAGGTGATTTGGAACTTGCTTCTGGTGGGTCCCATCAAAGTCGGGGCCTGAGCTTTGAACCAGCGCCAGTGCACCCTGCCAGCACCCTTTCTATGCCTCCTATGAGATGGGGGCACCTGGGGTTGGGGTGACTTGTTTTTCAAGGCAACATTCAACCTGGTGTCTGAGGAGACATGCATAGAACATCTCTTGGAATGTTCTGGTATTGTCCCATCGTTGCAGATTTTGCATGCTGCTGAGAGCTACAAAAAAAAAAATTTGATGATTGATCACAACTCTGATTGTGAGGAAGCCAAAATACACATGGAGATAGACATGAAAACACCCTGATAGACTCAGACTCATCTCCTAATACCCAGGTGTGCCTGGATGATTCCAGGTCTCCATGAGCATAGACACAGAAGGACAGTGACATCTGCAAGGAACATACCCCAGACACTGGAAGGATGGATGTACATTGTACTTCCATTCATTTTCATTCATTAGAAGAAAATAAGAAGGAGGAATGAATTCTTCCAGGCATAGAAGGACACTGGGTATATGTCAGGTCTCCATTGCAACGTATGTCTTTGTGTAGTGATACTCTGCCTTCAAAGGAGGTTTCCGACATTCAAACAACCATCCTGACAAACTGACATTGTGAAATATGGACCACTTTTGTCACTTTTAACGAATTCTAATTTTATGCAGCTAAATCTAATAAGCAAATTTCTTAGCGCTTGAAAACAAATCACATCCATTGACTGGCCTTGCTTTCTGTCACACTCAGGCATTCTTGGAAGACACTGTCATCACAGTGGGTGCCTTCTAATGACCTTAGTGTGTATTAAATTGTGGGGGCTTCCTCAAACACAGTCCTGGGTGGCCAGAGCTCACTTAGTGTGGGAATCCTCATTAACTGGAAAGATGAGACAATGTTTGTCTTCCACATTCCAGACTCTGGGAGAGAGGAGAGACAAGCTCACTTGTTTGCCTTACAGAGCCCTTGCCCTGGGTCATTCGATCAAGCAAACAAGCTGTCCCTGTGGGGTCAAGGCTGATCTGAAGTGGCTCAGCCAGCCAGGCGATCTCTGTACTTTGCTGCAGTCAGTCTCCTAGGTACAAAAGGCATTTGGGAATTTGGTTGCTTTCTGAACTGTTTCTTACCAACTGGCACATGAATTTGTAGATACACTGAAAAATTTCTGATGGTGAGATGAACTCATAACTCATCTCCGTTAGGGTCCCAGGAATGTCAGCTCTTTGGAGCAGTGCAACCAAATGAACTATGAAAACCTTACAAAAAGTCCTTTTCTTTTAATCTGAAAATGGGAAATGATCTTTTTAATTTTTTTTTGAAAGAGGAGCTAAGGCTGGCAAGCAGGCAAAAAGGAAGCAAGAGGAGGAATAAGAGTTTTATTTATTTAGCTATTCATTTCAGTTCTTCCTCTTTCCCTGGCCATGAATCTGGGTCCTTGGGTTATATGTGAACTGTGTCCCAGGTACAGACTTAACACCTGAGCTCCAAATGGGAAAAGCTTATTGCAGAAATTCAATATGTTAATTTATTGTTCTTGGGTTTTCTTTAGAGAACACATCTATCATATACACACTCACTGATGAATACCTATATTTCCCTTCTGGAGAAATTTCTAATCTGTTATCGTTGGAGTAACTTCAGTGACATGATTTTGAAGGCACTTCCTGACACAATCACAACAATGATGCCATTTGGCATAAAAAGGTCTTGTCTGTGTGTGTAAATGTGAAGACTGTGGGTGTCTGCAGAGATAAGGGTCCATGGGAATCTTGGCATGAGAAACCCCCTGGGAAGGCACCTCTCTGACCAAGAGAGCAGGCCCTGGGTGTAGACTCCAGGGTCAACTCACAGCTTTCCAGTCACATAAACACTGGAGGTTGATCAACACACACACACCTGCTGTAACAAGCAGCCTCATTATAGCTCTGGGTGTGAATGTTCTAAATTAAAAGGTGGCAACAAAAATCTAGTTAAAGTGTCCCCCAAGTTACACAGATTTCTATAGAGGTTATTTTAGGATTGCAGGAAGGAATCACTATCAGGACATCACTACACAATTCAAGGCACCACCTTACTTAAGGAGAAAAATTTTGGTCACATCCACACATTCTAAAAAAAGGCATTTGTGAAATTTAATCAGAATTCCTAGTGTAATATCTAAATAAATGAGTAAAAGCTAATTTAAATTTGAAAGAGATGATTGGTAAAAAGCAAATGTAAGCGTTCTATAATGTTTTCTTTTTCTTTTGCAGGAAAGGTGGTGACAGGAATGAAGAAGAGCAGAGGCAGGCAAGTTGGAAGAGAGGGCAGGAGGAAGCATTTCATTAATTTTATTTAATTGTTCATCTTGGTTTTTCCTCCCAGCCCTGGATCTTGAACAGGGAACCTTGAGATGTATGTGGACTATGCCGACCTCTACCCCATCAGGGTATATCACAAATGTTATTCTAAATGTTGAAGTGCTAAACCTATTTCCACTGAAGCTGGGGGAAAAAAGGGACAAGGATATTTACTGTCATTGTCATTATTTGATATTTTTGATATTTCTAGGAAACCTAGTAAGATAAGAAAAGGAAATCATCTTTAGAATATTTAAGGAGAGATTAAATTGTTCTTCTTACAGGTGATTTGAGTGCGTAGGTTTGGAATCTAAGACACTGTGGAGCAAGGCTGAAATACTAGAAATAGATCCCAGTATATTTTGGAAACTTGACAACGGAACAAATTTAATGAGTAAAACGAAACCTCACAACTGGCTTTCTGTCCAAAACAAAATGAAGGTGGCTTCTTCCTCTCATGACATGCAAAATATTAAATGAATTGAGTGTTTAAAGATAGACATTTAGAGATAAGGTTAAAAATAAAAATTAGAGTGTGATAGGTTAACTTTAAAGGTGGCAGTGTCTTTATGAGTAAACAAGTAAACCCAGAGAGATTAAAAGAAATAATAAACACATTTGGCTGCTTCTGAATAAAATAATTTTTGTGAGGCAAAAATACCACACACATGCTTAACTCACAAGTGGAGATGGAGAAAAAACATCACAATCCAGGAATGTGAAAGGTTAAGTTAAAAAGGAGATAAAGGATGAAAATTCCACATACAGAAGGAACATTTACAAATTTCAAATAACAATGCCAATAATCCAGGAGAAATATGCAAAAGCTACAAATAGACAACATGACAGCAAATCCATAGAACCTACATACTTGTAATGACATGCTCAACATCCTTTGTGGTCAGAGACATGAAAATCAGGTACTAGATTTCACATTCTACCCCTTGGGTTGACATAGTAGAAAAGAAGTTAACTGAGATGTGGGGAAACTATTCTTGCACATTATTGGTGGAAATATGAATGGTTTCATCCTTGGAAAATAATCTGGAAACTTCCATGAACACTTAAACTACTCCTGCATCTCCTTGGCAAAGCAAGGTCTTGTTTAGGAACTTATTTCAGGGAAATAAAATGTGATGCTATGACACATTTACAATTAAGTTCATTGCAGCACTGTTCATACTTAACAAAATCAAACTAAAATTCTGTGCCAATTAATATGAAAACAGCTAAATAAAAGAAGGTAGACTTATGCATAGAAATATTACGTAATTACTGAAAATAAGATTGACTTGTTCCCAACAACTTGGAGGAAATTTTGCTATGCACAATTGAGAGAGAAAATCAAGACAGCGAGAAGACTAATTATATACAATGCATTTCATTAGCAGGGACTATGGTGGGTTAGTTGCATAAGGCTCCCCAAAGCTGTGTCCAAGCTTTACTCCCAATACCTGTGCATGTGACTGTATTTGGAAACAAGTTCTTTGCAGATATAATTAAAGAAGATGATGAGATGATCTGCATTTAGATTGCGATGCCAATCTATTCATTACTGGTATCTTTATAAGATTGAGGAGAGGAAGATTTGGAGCACAGCTATGTGGGAAGGAGAGGGAGAAGGCCGTGTGAAGCAAAAGGTGGAGAAAGAGAATAGAAAGTAAACAATGAGGAAATGCCAAGAATGGCTCAGGATCACCAGCATCCAGGAAGCAGCTGGAGCAGAGTCTCCCTCAGAACCTCCATAAGGAGTCCATCTGTGAAAACCTTCATTCAAGTGTCTGGCTTTCTCAGCAGGGAGAGTACCATCTATTGACTTGCATAATGCACATCCACATTTTTGGCCCAAGATTTCAGGCAAAAGATCTTTTGTTTGAATTTTTAATTCAAATTTTTATTTGTTGCTTTTTGTGTTATAAAGGAATTTTTAACGGTACAAGAAATTCCAGGTAGCAAATAATAGCAAAACAGAAGTACAGATATAGGTGTGAGAAGTTTTCTTCCTGTCCCTCTGCCATCTGAGGACACTCTCCGGGAGGAGGCCCACAGTGTCTCTCAGGGCTCTGTGCCATGCTCTTGAGCGTATTTAATCACTGTGAGCTTATAGTTACAGTGTCTGTATTTTTTGTAAAAGTATCAGCTAGATTGCCAGATCCCGCCTAGCATGTATAAAGAGAAATGTCGTGCTGTTCCCCTACGATCATGAAGCTGACATCACATATCTTATCAAGCAGTCACTTTGTGGACGATAAAACGTCACTCTTTTTGTTGAATCGTTGGCAAAATTGTTTTCATCGCAAGTTTGTTTAGTTCAACAAAACTGATTATAGTTTCCAGGATATTATTTTGCATAACTATTATAATTTATTTCTAGAGTTACACTTTTAACTCAAAAGCATAAATAAAATAATTTAGAGCATTTGTATAAAAATAGAATTAGTACTACCCATGTATAATGCGCATCCTTATTTTGACCTAAAAAATCTGTGCAAAAAGGCTACATTGTACACGGCAACATACGGTTAAGTTTCTGTTCTCAGCTTCCCCATTAAGTTTCTGTTCTCAGCTTCCCCATTTGGGAAGCTTTGTTACTGCAGTGCTAAGACATCTACAGAAAATAAGACCAATCCCCTGCTGCATATACTGTTTTCTATGCAACTCCAAATGTTCTACGAAGAGCAGGCAGGTGTGGGAGGTTGTCTGTAGGTCCTTAACTTTGGATAATAGTGTTGGGGGGCAGGACCAAAGGAAGAGGAACACCGCACCAGGACAGACTAAATACACAGGCCACGCTGCGGGGTGCTGAGATCTAGAACTGCACGGAGACTATGTCCTCGGACCAGATGACGAGAGAGGATATGACCAGTTCTTTGGAGAGGAGTCAATGGGGGTTGATATAGAAATGCTACATGTTCTTTGATTCCATTTTTTGGTAGTATATTGGGATGCAGAGTAAAATGTATAACATTCTCATTTAAAATGCAGTTAGAAATAAACATAGCAAAATGCATAATGGTGACTCTATGAGATTTGTATATTTATTAAGCTAAACACTTATGTCTTAGATAAAGTTCCTCAAGTAAAGACAAGAGAGAGAGGAGAGAGAAAGAGAGAGAGAGAGAGAGGGAGAGAGAGAGAGAGAGAAAACTGAAGCTGGGATGGATTGACTGCTTCTTGTTTTGGTCAGTGTTTTTCAGAAAACTGAGAAATTCGGATTCTTTAATGAAGTCTCTCAATCTGTAGCCAGAGATAATGATTTCACGATTTTTAAGGGCCCTGTGTAGGTTACAGCCGAAAACAATTCTGAGAACAGGATTTGTTTTAAGGTCACCAGCTTGTCACCTCTGAATTCTAAACATATTTTCTTTCAGTTTTTTTTCAATTGCCTTTTAAAATCTTCCCTGCACAAATTCGCTCCACGGTGTCCAGGTGCCAGAACCTGCGTCTGAGCACTCTTAGGGTCCTGCTCCTTGCCTCCCCGGCTTACTCCCAGGCTTCCTCGCCCTCCCAGTGCAGAGAACTCCTCCCAGAAATCACACTTACATTTTCATCTCCGTGCTACAGAAGTGAAAACCCCTTTCGACTTCAACTTTGCCTTCTACATCCTCACCTGATGATGTTCTATAAGTAGAGTAAAAATAATGCATAACGTAAAAAATCTATAGAAATATTTTAAAACCACTTTATATTTTGGTAATCTCAACATTTTATATATATACATATATATATATATATTTAAATCATGTCACATTTTCAATTCTAGGTAATAGGGATAGATTTACCTTTCTATCTGAAACAACCAATAAAAGGAGACAACAAAAATGTAGCAAATGTTTTCAAAATACTGAGAATCAGAGAATAGAGCCGTGATCATTGAAATATGGGAAAAAAAAAACTGTGAGTCCCATGATTGATTTTCAAAAGATACTCTAAATAGACAAGCCACAGGTGGGAGAAAATTATTTGTAAATCTTCTACTCGACAAAGGGGGTTGTAGTTAGAATATTTTAAGAGCTCTCAAAACTCAATAATGAGAAAACAAGTAACACAATTTTAGAAAATAGGCAAAAGACTTCTGTGGATTCTTTACCAAACAAATGATAGGGATGGAAAATAAACATAGGAAAGAATTCTCACATCATTAGTTGTCAGACAGAAATTAAATCACTGATCTGACTATTAAGGGAAAGTGGCCAATATTAAAAAGATGGACATTATCAAGTGTACTTAGCTGGTGGAGATATTGGATCTCTTGAGTCAGCTGTCAAGGATGCAAAATGGTATAACTACTTTAGAAACAAGTTGATAGTTTCTTATGGAGTTAAATATATAATATCCTTAAGATTCAGCTAATTCAGTCCTAGGTATTTATCTAAGAGAAATAAAAACATATATTCATACTGATACTTATGCATGACTATTCATAGCAGATTCACTTGTAAGAGTACAAAAGTAGAAACTAAACTGCAGTAGATTCATATCCAGGAATACTACTCAGCAATAAGAAAGAATGAAATATTGGTACATGTTGTAACTTGGAGGAATATCAAGATAATTATGCTGAGCAAAAGAAGTCAACCAAAAAAGCAAGATTGCATTTATATATAAAATTCTGAAAGTGCAAATGAATCTCTTGAAACAGAAAGTAGATCAACCATCTGGAAAAAAGTCATGAAGAAGGGAGAAAAGAATAAGAGGTTACAAAAAGGTCTAAGACAATGACCGATGAATGGATAGGAGAAATGCGGTCCATCCCTACAATGGAATACTGTGCTTCCTGATCCAGGGAGGGAATCCCAGCACCTTCTAGAATATGGGTCAGCCTTAAGGACCTAATCTAGTGCAATAGCCACACTTTTTTCCCAGAGGGAAGAGTACTGTATGATTTCACTTACATGAGGTTCTTAGGGTAGTTAAGCTCATAGGAATAAAAATAGAAAGATCAGGGAACCAGTGGGGTGGGGCCAGAGAAGAACCGGGACTTGCTTAAGGGGGAAGATCTCACTTTGGGAAGATGAAAGCATTCCCTGCATGGAGGGTGGGGATAGTTGCGGTCATGAGAATAAACTTAACTGATCTGTGCTCTTAAAAATGGTTAAAATTATCAATTCCATGCTACATCTGTTTTATCACAATTAAAACAGGGCATGGAGCAACATTTGGGGATGATGGGAAGACTGGATGCATAATTTGTGGGACAATGCAAAATAAAAATGCAGTACCTCCTGTTAAAAATATATTAAGGATTTCAAGATACTACCAGGGCATGAAGCAAATGTGGTACCTTTCTAAGGGTGGGCTCTATGCAAATGCTCAGGTGTCCCTTCCCAGGAAACACCCTCGTGGTGGAGAAGTTCATCTCCCTGATGGTGGTAATGATTAAAGGGGTAGATACAGATGTTGAAACTTATTAAAACAGAAATTTGAAATATATCCAAGCATTTGTTTTTCAGTTATTCTTCAATAAAGCCATTTTTAACAGAGAATGCATTTGCAAAGGAGTGTCACCAAAATGAATGAGAGATGGTGCTTTTTGCAGGCATGTGCGAATTCATTCATCCTTTGTTAACTGATATCTCATCAATAAGTTGGTATTCTTTGGTGTAATCCCCAAATAATTAATTTGAGATAATTTCTACTTAAAAACCCTGGGCATGGAGTCAGCAGCCCAGGGTTTGAATCCTTCCCCACCAACTTGTAATTTTGTGACCTCGAGCAGCGACCTTATTGCCTAAGGATTAAGCAAGAAAGTTCTCTGCAGCAACTACGCAAAACTTGGTGGGACACTATCTTCCAGCCCATCCAGCAATAGTGCCAGAATTCCAGAGTTTGAGGGAGAGAGCCTTCTAGCAAGATCTTCCTCATATACTAATGAGCATTCAATCAGTCATCTATTGAAATCTTGGAAGTTCTGAACCTTTTCGGTTCTGCAGAATTTGGTTCAGGACTTGCTGCATACCTAGCCAGTTCTAGTGCCTTCTCTGTGTATGACAGAATCAAAAGCAAATATGCATAACTTGCCCTATTTGCCAGCGAATGTTAGAAAGCCACCATCATGTTTGTGGGCAATGACAGAATTGATTTCTATAAAACAAATCTTTCTTGGAAGGTCGCTTTCTGGATAATAATCATTTTCATGGTGTATGTCTACACCAAAAATAAAAGTCAAACATATCATTCAGAAGGAAAATACTCTGCTCAGCCCTGGGTCCTTTGTGCTTAACGAGAATTTGTACGAATGTAGGAGCCAGTCTGTTTCTCCCTGGCACCATGAGTGTTCTAGAGATACACCCTTTATTCTCAGCTGCAGGCACTGGCCTTTAGCATGATGTCGTGTTGGCATCAGATCTGTTTCCACCACTTGTCAGTCTTGCCAACTTGCAAAACCTCCTCACTCCCAGAGTCTCAGGGTCCTCATCTGCAAGACAACTGCCATCATAGTGCCTACTTGAAATGATGGTTATGAGCATTAATGAAGTCACACATGCAAACCCTTAGAACAGGCACCAGACATAGCATTTATCCAATTGTCTTTGGGGAAACCCTGCCCTGCTCAGCACGGAGTTGGGTATTTAGAGTAATTTCACAAATAAACTCAGCAATCCAGGGAATTGGAGAGTGGACTTCTATTTCCTCAATTTATTTCACCTTTTTTTTTAAAATTAAGTCTATGAAAGAGATCAGATTGAGGTAGCTAAATAATAAAATACCACATTTATTTAAATTCTAACAGACACAATGGAAGTTTGGAAATAAATGGGTGAATGCTGTATGTCTGATGTTTAATCAATAGCCAAGTGTTTATGTAGAGGAGCGATCCTAAAATCACTTGAAAATGCAACTAATTATTCTAGAGGATTCGTAGATGTAGAAGCAGCCCCGGTGCTTTATGGTTTTGATTTTTTGGATATTTTGGTGTAATTTCTGTAATTCTGACAAAAGTTCTTTTAAAAACTCATTTGAATGTCTCTTTAACAGAGAGTTGCAAAAGCTCTAATAATTTTTACCATATTCATATTTAAGAATAATATGCCCGCTAAACATTTACATTCAAGATTTGTTTTCCTCAGATGTGTAAATAACACATAGTAATTTGCATCTTGTGTGTATATCTTAGTCTGTTGAATACAAATATCAGGAAAGTTTCTTGTTTCTCTTCTCTGCTTTCCCTGCCTATGGTAGTTTAGTTGACTAATCTTTCCAGAAAGATGGGGAGGAAGCATTGGTGGTTAGAAAACAAATCTCTTATTACTGCTTTCTGGCATTCAGAGTAGTGAATTCCCAACTGGATGTGTAGCTCAGTCTTTTACAACGCTAATAAAAATATTTCAAACCCTCTTGGTTTCCCAGTGAATGCACTAAATGTGTCTTTTGTTAGTGGCCTGTGTAGATGTTGCCTGTGCTGGGATTTATTCAGAATGATTTTGCCTTTTCAGGTCCTTGCAGAATAATACCACCAAAACTGAACTCGACCCTAATTCCTTGCTACTCTGCCGAGAAGGCATTCTTCTGGGTCAGTCGCCTGGTAGTCTCAGATACTGAGATATCATGTCATCTTCTCTTCGAGTTGCTGGGATGCTATGTTGCAAGCATCTCGCCTCAGCTCTGCATTGATCACATTGTCTGGTTAAACTTCGAGGCTTGTTTTATGCTGTGAATTTCCCGCACCACTGGTTCGGCGCCTACCTGTCATTTGCTGGGAGTTGTCTTGGCAAAAATATGTCTCTGGAGAGCCTCACCCCCATTATAAAATGTGACGAAAATATTTCATTGAGTCGTCTGTCCTTGGTACGACGAAGTCTTTTCAGCAAATATCTGGTAATGTTTTGAATAAAAGATGCTCTAGGAAAACAAATAGCCAAGGTCTCTGTGTCTGCTGCTGTTTATGTACAGTCTCTTTTTATCATGAGAAAATTGTCTTTTTACCTTTTAGTGTTTGGTACATAGAAAATGAGTAAAATCTGCTTTTCTAATATGAATGGATTCATTCTTTTCCCCCTACTCGTTCTCTAAAGAATCAAAGTAGGTGCCTGCTGAGCGCTGACTCTGACCAAAAGGCGTTTAGGAGAAGCAGGATGGGACAGGTCCTCGTGACGGGGGGCATCTTTGGAGAAGACAGGACTTACAGCTGTCAAACTATGGGAGACAGTGCCAGCCAGGGCACTGTAGGGTCCAGGAGAGTAGACAATGAATGCTTTCAGATTTGAGAAAATGGAGAAGTGTGGGAGATGAAATAGTGAGAGCATTATATTCTACAGTATTGTTCGATAATATCAACAATCAAGAGAATATTAATAGCCGTTATGTTTGAACATTACCAAGTGCCAGGCTACATTTCGTATGTATTACCTGGATGCATGTCCACGGAACATTCTGCCATAAAACACATTGTTACTACTCTGCAGACGAGAAGGGTCCTATGGAGGATGCTGGGATGGAGTCGAATTATGAAGAAGCTGAATCTGAAGGGCTGGTGAGGAGAGAGGAGGCATTTCCTGGGGCACTGGCATCAGCAACTATTCAGCATAGAATCTCAGGGAAATGTGACCAAGGAACCCAAGTCTGGTCACATGAAGGTCATTTGGGGGTGAGAAGAGATGAGACTAATTAGCTGAGTGTGGTCTCACACAGCTCAGATAAGGACTCACACAGCAAGCTTAGGAATCAAGACTTTGTCCTGCAAGCAAGGAGGCTCTTGGAGGTATTTGATGGTCAGATTGAAGGTTAGCACAGCCATCAAATGGTTCAATGGTGTCATAACTGAACTGAAACATTGTCTTCATCATTGAATTTTTAATAGGTTCCTGTCAGACCTGTATATGTTGGAGAAGTAATTCATCCACTCTTGTTTATCCCAGATGGGGTCCTAGTCCATGATTAGTTTGCTGGGAACACTGACCCAGGAGATCCCTCCACCCACTCCAGACACCTGTTCACTCACAACAGTGCACATATATGTGCATACACATGCCTTACTCTTCAAGGCACCAAGGGCAGCCTTGCTGTCTGTAATCCCACCTCCCAACCAGTGTCAGTAAGATTCTCTCCTCCTGGTATTGGAAATCCAGGAATGTGGAAGAATTTGCCTGTGGTGATCATGTACTCTTAAACATTTTCTCTTAAACTGAGATTATAATGCTCAAGAGAGGTGAGGTGAGCGGGAGAGAAGATAAATTATATATGTATGTCTATATATAGACATACATATATATAGTACCTTATAAAGTGACCATTTTAAAAGGTGAAAATGATTGAATATTGGCAATTGTTTATCATTCATGCTAACATATGTACATGTGCTTGAGTGTGTATATGTGTATTTGTGTCTTTTGTGTGTGTGCATGTGTCTTTTCTCTAACTAGATGCTCTCTCACAGTAACACATGCACACACACACACGCACACACACGTAAACATACACCCAGCCCTCCAGGTACCACTGTCTATCCCCATCTTCATCTATCTATCTATCCATCTATTTCTATTCATACTTATTTGTCTATCTCTAGCTGTATCTATAGAGAAGCAAACTGTTTTTAGGTCCTGAGAAATATCTTGGTGACTTTCAATATATCCCTGTTAAATCTTAAATCAATTTGAAGTGAATTTCTTTTCACTTGCTACCAGAAGGTCCTTGGCCAAGATCAAAGTTGCAATCTCTTTGGTTAATAAGCAAGGCAATAATCAAGTCTTCTCTCAGAAGGAGAAAAGCAGACCTATGGTTTATGGCCTCAGCTCTACCCTCCAAGCATGTTAAGTTGATGAGAGTGGTAGAACCCACCATGACTCACTTGGAGATACTGGTAGCTCTCTACAGACTGGTCATACACTGCTCAGATCCTCCTGTCCCTAAGCGTTGAGGGGACCTTATCCCCACTCTCCAATTCAAGAGCCTTTCCTGTGTGGTTCACCCACCACAGTCCTGCCTTTGTGGCCTCCAGATACCTCCCATTTCCACACTTGTTGTGGTGCCTCTGAGGTTAGACCTCCTTCCCTAAGATCCCTGGTCCAAATACAGCTCTCCTTTCTTCTTTTTCAGCTCCCCATATCTAGTCTGTCTGCTCTCTTAGAGCCGTGCTCTGTGGTCATTTTACCAATCTAATTGTAACCTTCTCAGATGACATTTTCACATATTTTCACACTGAGAAATGCCTCTGATTGACTAGAGGTGGGGAATTCAAGCTAGTCATAGCCAGAATCCCAGGCTAACAGAGGACACATTTTGGTGGTGTAGATGGAAATCCTTGATATCATATCTCAGAGTTGAGTCAACTTGTCAACTCAAATATCTGTGACTCTTTGTGAGAAGTGTTATGGGATTATGTAAAGCTGATATCGAGCTGCTAGCAGCCATGCCATTGCTTTCTTTCATGCTGTCTTTGGAAGAGCCCTCTGTCTTTATAGAACATACACTATGGAATGCCGCTCGCACTGTAACAGCTGGAATAGAGTGCTTGGACAATTCTTCCTAAGCATTGTTTTGACAACCAGACTTTTTATTTTGGGGGGAGGTTGGAGTTTCCTACCAAGTTGAAGATACATTGAAGATTGCTTGATCATAGAGAAGATATTGTAGAGAAACGATGGACGTCATTTTAACCAGGAGCTTCTAACAGTCATGCTCCTGTGTATGAAGAGCAACAAGAATGCATGGTCACTGAGGTGAGTGAGAATGCTCTTCTAATAGGAAGTAAAGGGTTGAGGTAGAGGGGTGAGTTGAGGGAAAGCTTGTAGCAGTTTGCCTGTGGTGTGCTCCAATTTACCTAAATTCAAGGACTTCCTGCCAATCCAAAAGATCATGGGTACTGACTTTTGGAGGACTGCCTCAGAGTGCATTCAGTGAGAGATCACTAGAAATATTTGCTCTGGAATTTTGAAAGGGTCATATAAGTTTCTAGGAGAGAAGGTGTTGGCTGCTTGGGGAAGTGGTCACTTACTTCTCTTGGGACATCGTAACTCGGGGAAGCATTATTCCAAGACACCATTATCAGTTAACAGAAACTGCTGTGTGTTTACAGCAAAAGGCCATGGATTAATTAAGTGGCCTGTGACAATCTGTCACGCATACCCAAGCATGTCAGCTCCTGTCCAGCCCCTGAAGTGCACATATAACAGATGTCTGTTTGCTTTTCTGATCCAAATAATTGGAGGCAGGCAGGCAGGCAGGCCAGAAAACAGGTTTGATCTTGGACCTCCTCTCCTCTGAAAGTCCATGGATGGTTGAAGGCTGCTTAAACTTTCCACCTGTGTCGCTGACTGCCCAGGCTTTCTCTAGCCCCAGTCAGGGCTCTGATCTCACAATGCAGACTCGCTGGCACCCCAGAGGGTCAGCTCCGTATCCTCTTTTTGCCTGCTCCAACCCCTGGGGAAACAGGCATCTGTTTCACTTCCTTGCCTTGCTCAGACTTATCTGTGTGATTCTTGTTAGGACTGGAGGGCCTCATTCCCTGCATTGTGTACCATTGGGACTGCACCCCGGCCATAGGCTGGCTTCTATTGGCCTCCAGATGTTGTTGTTCTAACTCTTTAAGTAGACAGTAGATGATATAGGGAGCAGAGCAGTCTCCTCTACTAGGAGAATCTCAAAGCTAGAATATTACCAAGGGCTGATGACTTTTACTGTGATTCAAGGCCATGGTAAGATCATGTCATTTACTTTCTTGCAAAAACTAAAAATAATGCCTGATAGAAGGAAAGACAATTATGTAATTTGTTCTCTCTTTTTTTTTTTTTTTTGGTTTTTAGATAGCTTTAAAACTGTTATTTTTAAGACATAGTGGCGAGTTAGCTTGGTAAGTTGTAGAAACGACTCCATTTCATAGAGAATATTTTTTCAGGGGTGTTTTGATGCAAAGTTTTTGGTTAGATGCAAATTCTTGGGGGGCAAACACACTAATCTCTATTTGAGGGTGCAATTGCCATTAATGCTCGAACGCTCCCTGTTTTCCAGACTTAGGTATAACTCTTGTGACTTTCTGTAAGACTAGATTTTCAAGTTCTGAACAAGTTGCAGTTCATCGTTCTTTATTAAGTATTTGGGAGATAAACCTATTCCTAACTTTGGGAGACTGGTCCTCTTGAGAACATTCCAAACGTTTTCTTCATCATTTCAAAGGCACATTCTACCTCTTCCCTTCTGAAGGAAGTCCTGAATCACCTGGACTGGTGTTTGATTGACGTGGCAAATCCCAGTCATGAGCTTATCAGCGGTCCCCCTGAAAAACAAAGTGTGAAAGAGATTCATTTAAATTACGTTGGATTTGGTTGGGGAAATATGCTCTTTCTGAATGATAGTACTTCTTGTGAATTAAGTACAAGTGACGGCTTCCCAAAGACACCATGCTGGTAACACCTCACACGTTGTTGCTGAGATGACTCAAGACACAGTCTACTAGTGTAGCTGAAAGTTGAGGGTATGCATTTGATTGTCTATTCAGAAACCAACAACACCAGTACCTGGACTTTCAAAGCTGGGATGGACACTTAACTGTTTTATTAGCCAAGCAACATCAAATATTAGTTCTTAATTTTCTAGGAAAGTACATTTCTAAGGAAGTGATGCTACTTTCCTTTTTCTAATTTCTACTAATTGCAACTCATGTTTGTGAATTTCTGCTGGATTGGAATTCCACCGTATAAATGGATTTAGATGAGATTCTAATTCTTCCACAGACAAAGGCTCTCTGAGTGAATGTGGCGGGGGGAGAGACACCAGTGAGCTATATTTGGTGATGTTACATGACTCACCACTCACTTAGCCCCAGTGCCAATGTTACCACTGTTTTAAATATTCTCTATTATACTGTTGGGCTCTCTAAGGGTTCTGCTGTTCACATTATTAGTCATGCTAATTCAACAGGCTTAGACAATATTTCCCCAGGAGCTTGAATCCCATCATTGCCCTGTCTCTCTCTTATTAGGAAACTTTGTAGACATCTGTGAACTCCATAACCAAAGTCTCTCTGTGCTCACTGATGGGAGGTAATTACATTTTTTGTGGGGTGGTGAGAGATAACCTGTGAAAACTCAGGTTAATTATTTTTTCTTCCATGTTCAGTATTTTAATAACTGTAACCTTTTTATGTGAGAGGTCCCCCGAGACTTGAAACTAGCAACAGTAAAACAACCTATCTTCCCTCCAACAATAATTGTGGAGAAAATTGCACAGTAAAAAGGTGTCATAAAGGGTTGTCTGGTCATTACCACCACTCTGTCCCTTGCTGTCTTGTTCTCCCAGAGTCTCTGTTTTGGCATTAATAGCATGAATAACAAGCCTCATTTTGTTCTCCTTCTTTGAGATAACCTGGAATTATTGAGAACCTCAAACCAAGCTTAATGGATTTTCAAGAGCCACCAGAATGTCATTTTACTTCATCACTATAATTTGCTTTCAGGAGGCATATTTTTAATTATTTGCATGAATAATGTCATTATGTATTCATGCCAATACAATTCTGATAATTAATTTATATGATGGAAATGTCTTAATGATTTTAATGTCAATGTTAATAGCAACATCTGATAGTTAATCTGTGGATGTTGACACAAACTTGATGTATTATTGCTCAAAATCACCCTCAGTATAAACTTGCTTTGCAAGAAAAGAAAAAAAAAGTCCGTTGGAGAAGAATTTCAATGAAAAAGACAGAGAGCTCTCTGTGGATTTATAGGTCCAGAATAAAATAAATTCACTCAGCTATGATAGATGACTTCCTCAGACTGGGACAGTGTGTCCGTAAAGAGTTCATCTCTTCCTCTAAAGAGAGCTTGCTCTGAAAATGTTCTACCTTCAGGAAGAGGGGCTCTTGCAGACACTGTTTTGGGTTTGTTTCCATAATTTCATAAAAATCTTTCTAAAAAAATTTGAATCTCTTTATCTACTACTTTTGTATTTTGGCTTTGATTGCTAATTTAGATTTATTTGAGAAATTTAACCAGGAAAATGACAGGGCATTGCTATTTCAACTTACAAACAAAAATCTGCGTGTGTGTGTGTGTGTGTGTGTGTGTGTGTGTGTGTGTTGATGAATAGGCTTATTTCCAGTTCTTTCAGTAAACAACTGGGGTACTGAAGTCCATTTTAAGAAAGTAGTGCCTGTTCTTATGTTTTCTTCTCTGAATAGCTCATGCCAGAGAAATCCAAGGAAAAGAAATTTCCAACTTATACAGCATGTAAGTTGTGTGTGGGCATGGTATAGTCTGAGTGTTCATTTAGATTCGAATGTTGTAAACAGCACATGAGACTCCTCTCCCTCAAATTCAAATACATAAAATATATATAAGTATATATGCATATATACACATATATGAATGAGTCTTTGCATCTACATATATATGAAATTCACATGTGTTTCTGAACAAGTATATATGAGTCTTCATATGTGCTACATATATAGAACATACATACACAAATACATATGTGTGTATATGTATGTCTATAAGCATCTACTTCTAGTTCAAAAATAATAGAATTTTATAAGTCTATTGCTATTTCATGGAATACATACTAAAATCCTCACTGGCCTAGTCCTCTAACATTGTTTAATTGGACTGTTTTTCTAGCTCGCCTTTCGTATGCAAGGAAAAATATGCTTTTCCAGACCTTGGCCTCAGCACCACAGAAAATACTTGGGATTATGTAATAGGTGATGGTCTGCTATTTTCTACTCACTCGACATTACTACCATGGATCTTCAGTTCTTTATAAAAATTAGTTTTGAAAATATTCAGATTCTTAAAAAATTAGGGTGAGTGTTGAGAAGAATTAAAAAAATCAAGGTCAGTTAAACTTTTACTTTGTTTTCTGATTTTTTGAATGTCGTTATATGGAGGCCTTTGCAGATGGAAAAAAATATGTCATACCACCTTTAATACAGTGGTTTAATTATTTAGAGTTCATCTTAAATGAGAAATAAAAGGAAATGAGGAGTCTTCTAGTAGATAACAGGTGCTTTTGTCTGCTCAGACATTTTCCACATGTGTGCCCTTGACCACAGTGTCAGGGTCACCATTGCCAATGACCTCACTGATCTTTGATACTTGTATAAAAAATGACTTTCCTAGGGCCATAATTAGTGTGAAACAGATATAAAACATAGCTGATTCTGTGTTTCTCCTTGGTGGATCCATTTGGACTGTTTATTAAAATCAGAAAACATTCACTCTTGCTATCTTAACCCTTATCTTTTTCTCATTTTCCCTTCTAGAAAAAAAGGAAGAGTGAAAACAGTTCAAAATGTAAGAGGATCTCATTCAGCTGAGACTGCACTACTGAACTGGCTCAACAAACTTGATTTTAATAAATATTTTGAGAGTGCATATTTTGATTGCTTGGTTAAGGAAACATCACAGTTATTGAGAATTGAAAGCTGATTTTTAATGTGTCTGAAAAAATCCATGCATTATATGATATGCCAGAATTTACCCAAAACATGTGAAACCATTTCCTATAGACTTGTAATAGAATTGATGTTGATGATTTTAAAATAAGTTTTTCTGCATGTTTCACACTACATAATTTAAGGAAGAAAATTGTAATTGACACTTAATAACTTTTCAACACTGTTACACTATAGCTTAACTCCTTCATTTTACTGATTTTTAATTGCTTTGGAAAATGCGTTATGTTTATGAGTATAGTATATTGTTATTTATAGCATAAAAACTTAGAAATGAATTACATATTACAAGTAACAGAGGACATTTTTGATTTGGATTTTTAGACATATGCTATTTGTAATTGTTTACATACGTGAGAGTCCCTTGCATTTAAATTGCTCATTATGTAAATATTTCAGAAATACTTGGATATTTATTTTCATGGAAACTTCTCAATTGCTGAACTAAGATGACACCTTAATATTGACTGCTGTATTGCCCACTCAGTAAAGCAAACATAAATATTTAAATCTAAATCAAATCACATTTAACTATTGAAAGAAAAAGGTAATATTCCCATTTCAAATAAATATTATCATATTTGAATGGAGGGGGAAATTATGGTGGATAATAGACCTTTAGGTAACGTCTTAACTTTGCTGGTCTCCTGGCTGTGAAAATGACCATTGCCACTAAGCAGTGGATCCTTGACTGCAGGAGAATTGATTGTGTTTATGGGTGGCTGTGCAATATGTTTGTGTCTGGGATCATTTTAGTGTTGAATATGCATTTATGCTGGGTTTGGCCTGTTGGAATTCCCCAAACCAATGACTCTAGGAAACTTAGGCCATTGACTTGGTTTTCAGATCATTGCTAATGTCACATTTAGGTGTGTGAGCTTTACATCAAGCACTTGTGAAGAGCTGCCTATTTTTGTGTTGGGTTTATTGATGTTCTCAGGTCAGCCACAGGGCAACATGGGTTTTGAGAAAGTCCAACTGCTGACTCAGAGTCAGATGGATGCCAGAAATATGAAAAGTTTATATGGTAAGTCTTGGACTTAGATCCGAAAATGGGAGCTTTTGTCCTGTAATTAGCCCTATAAGCTGCACAACTTGTAGACATTATCAACAGAACAAGGAAAGGAATAAAAACATTCCTGAGTCCCTTTGCACCCTAATTTTCCCTGATATTCAGTTTTTTGCATGGTGATCATAACAAACAATTAAAAACACCAACAACAACAACAAAGGGATTGGTGAAAATGGAAACATCCCAATTGAAATCAATGCTAGAAAAGGTATATTGAAAGGGGGTCATGTCAGAACAGTGAGAAATGGTCTAAATGTATCTGTGTCCAAAGACAAGGTGCATTTTTCTCTGGGAACTGAATGCATAGTAATAATTTATCAGAAAGATAAATTATATGAATGAAATGATCTCTGTAAAGCTCCCACAGAGTCATGCTCCTAAAGGGTAGCTTTGGTTATCCTCTTTTTTGGAGAGAATGAGATCAATATTTCACTTAAAGATGATAGCTTCCGGTTACCTCCAACACACTCCCCACCCCAGTTGGCTCCTCAGTGGACTTACCTATTATAACTGGTATATTCGACAGGAACATTGATTCCTTATTAAACAGGTAAGTGTGATATTATATTTAACAAAAGAACATTGAATTTTGCTTTAACTTTATTGTGCTCTTGAGTCAGCATATTCCAGTTGCCCTAAAACTCAAGCAGTGATATGCAATAAGCTCGAGTCACCCTGACAACCTACAACAACTCATTTGTGTCCCCTGTTGTGAAAGTGTGGGGAGAGATACTCTGAGATCCAGCTGGAAAGCAGGTAGGAGCCGGTGCTTGACAATATATGGACGATGTGCAAATCATGTCACAAGTGAAGAGAAGCAGAAGAACTATCCACTCTCAGGGAAAATAAGTGGAGACTTAGAAAGCTTTGATTGGAGTTTTGATTTATTTGGAAAACTACCCAAGTCCCCAATCTTATCCTTTTGGTGTAGATTGGTGAAAGGGATTGTGTGCATGAAAAGGGAAGTCTGAGAAATGAGTCACAAGGAAAATATTAGCAAGCATCTCAATCTCCACACTTGAACAGCTAACTAAAGAATCAAATCTTCAAATGCAGAGATTCCATTGGGGAAAATTATTTTAATGGAACGAAAATCTGGAAACGTCTCTGATTACTTCTTTTTGCCTTTTCTTCCTCTTGGTTTCTCACTGGGTCTCTTCATGCTTTATGTTCAAGCATCTTGGGGATGTGGACCATAAATTTCTTCTACCCTGACTTAACCCCTTGTTATCTGGTTTTCACCTTCATTTCACTGATAATCTTTCTCAAGACCCCATGACTTCCTAGTGTCATCTATCCAGATGACTTCTTTTACTTTATCTTTTACTTCATTCCAGATTTCTTTTCACTCACAGCATACTAGCTTCACAGAGTCCTTCCTCTTCATCTGCTTGGACTAAATCCCACGGTCCTTCACTGATTATTCTTCTACTAGGCACATGAGAAGTGTAGGGACTCACTCCCCTGTGTTTCTTGTTTTCTTGCTCTATTTTAATATATCTTAGTGATCTCAATCAGCTTCAACGCTCCCAACTCTGCACAGAAAGCTTCTTGCTTCGTTCTTTCTACTGAACTCCAAAAATCCATACTTTAAGCCTCCTTTGAGGCATAGGATATGTTATTATGATATCAAACTCTAAAGTGACGTGAAAATGAGAATTGAGGAAAAATTTGGTGGATAGTCTAAGAAAGAAGTACTTAGAACTTTGAAAGTGATTGGATCAAGAAGTTGGGGGAAGAGAAACCATCAGAAGTAACTGTGTACGGAGTCTGAACGAATGGATGACACAGAGGTTCAAGTCCTGATCTCACCCTTCTTTTTCCAAGAATTTTATCTCTATCGAAGATCTTATTCACTCCTTGAGTTCACAAAGTTCTTTTAACATGACTTTTATTAGAGTTCCAGCTCTAGAAAAATATCTGCCTCTTGGACTTCTAGGTTATATTCTTCTGAGAGTTTAAATTCAATACATCCAAAACGAAACTTAGTGTGTACCTCCCCCAATTTTAGGTGGTCTTAATATTTCTTATAACCATCTCAACAATCACAACATCCCAGGTTTGGAACCTAAAATTCATCCCTTTTTACTCAGTCACTTACTCTTAACTTTATGTAAAATCATGGTTGACTTTTTCAGGTTTTACTTCTGTAAGATTTCTCACATCTCTTTCCTCTTTACTATTTCCAGTGTTATTGTTTTGGCTTGGTGGGTTGGGTTATTATTCAGACTATTTCCTCTCTCACACCTGTTTCTGTGGGAGGAGTAGACATCCATACTCTTACTAATCCCAGACTTGGCCAATGGGATGTTAGCAGGTCTAATGTCACAGAGCTTGAAAAGGATTTATATTTCTGTGCTTGTGTTCTTGTGTCTGCCTTGCCAGTAGAAGACTGGCCTGTGTTGGCCCACTGGCCCTTCACAAGAAATAGAAGCCATATGGAAGTTCATTTCACTGTACCCTATCCCCACCCTCTGCTAACCTGCATATTTGTGATCCAGCTAAAAGTGTAGTGGTGTATACTGGTGTTTCCTGGTTGTTGATGCAGCATTATTGTGGTCATTGTTGACTGGTATGTTTTTGTTTGTATTCTCATCATCTATGCTTAGAATTCTGTCTCAACTCCAGCCTCTCCTACACACACACAGTATATTACTATCTGACGCACATGTACAGCCTTGGCCTTCTCTTCAACAGTGCTCAGGGACTCCCTATTATTATTGTGTGTTCCACCTTGACTGCTTCTCAGTGCGGGTCCTACAAGCTATGGATCATACTCTACATGGCTGTTTTTTCTACCTGTTTTCAACAGACAAGTCCAAATGCTGACATGCCCAAAATACACCCAGTGTTTTTGCTTCCTTCTGGTCCCTTATGTTGCTTCATAAACTTGGATTATCTGCTCTCCCCACCCCCACTGGTTGTCAACTTTTGAAATCATAAATATCACCAAAGATAAATCCTTGAGGTGACCTCTTCATTCATTCTTGGCCGTCCTTTCAACACCATGTGTGTGGCGATCTTTTCCTTCCTTTAATCCCATTTGAATGTGCTCCTTTATTTATGTCACTCGCTTTTTTGTATACTTGTCTTCTTGTCCTCAAACACTATCACTTCACCCACCCCTAAATCTCTAATTGTCCGTATAGTGGGCTCACTTTTGTTTTTTGTTTTTTTTTTTTGAGGGGGCGGTTATTTTGGTATTTTTGGCCTTTCATGTTTTGAAAGTCAGTGCATTACAATCAGGGCTTCCACTTGTATTTGAATTGAGTTGATAAAAGCAGGTTTTATTTTTTTCAATACCCAACAAATCATATGCATTCACAGAACAGAAATTTTGTTCTGTTTTGTGAGAAAGGTACTAAGTACTTCTGCGTCTGGGGTATCACACTGTAGGAGGAAGTTTAGGATAATTGCAAGACTCCATGGGGTGCAGAGACCCTCAGACTTGGGCAGAGGATACCAGAACTTGGTTGGGTATAAAAGGCAACCTTATGTCTACTCCGGTAAGTTCCTCTGGACTCCTGTTTATCTCAAGGATGGGAGGGGCTTCTAGAAAATTAGAAACTGTACCAGATCAAATTAGATTACTTAGAAAACTGTGTCCATTCATTTGATGACTGATCTTTTATTTGTTGCCACTTTGCCACTTTCTTTCATAAATAGAGATGCATTGTGATCCAATTACCCCAATTACTCTGAGATTCCAGTAATACAGGATATAACTAAATTCATGGTGCAGTTTTGCATGGAGACATGCCATGCCTTGCCTCAGCCTTGAGATTTCTAAAACAGGAAAGTGTCACATAGCTAGGAACCAGTAAAGGTAGTGTATGGAAAAAGCAAGATCCAGAACTTGTCCCTAGAACATCTAGACCATTCTTCTTTCTTCTGTGATATGGAAAATATCTGCTCAATGACTTGAAGTCATTTGGATGGTCATAATGTTTGGGACACCTTTTCTGGATTAGCTCTATCAGCAGGGCAGCACCATATATCCTTACCTGATCAACTAGACCCATCATCGGACATCAGTCACCGGAGGCCTTAAAATTTTACCAGGCTTTAGGAAACTCACTTCGTCTTAGAAAACTGGAGCACATGAGAGGGAATCGAGATCAGCCAGCACCAGACTGGTTGAAATCCTTGCATCTGAAGCAACCATAGCCAGGCATGCTCACCGTATTCAGCACAATTAATGATGGGCCGTCCTGGACCCGGGGCCAGGTTTCCTCTTCACTGGAGCTTCATTACACGCAGTGTCTGATTCGGATACAGACTCTGAAACCCAATGAGGGCAAGGAAATCACTGTAGTATTTTCAGATGCTGTGGAAAACACAGGATTATAAATGAACAGGTCTCTAACAGTTCACAGATTACTCTGCCCATGTCAGTTTTGATTATCGTGCCCCAAATAAAAATGCCTGAATCTATTTCATAGATTCACTAACTATGCTCAAGAGCAGAAAACTGTCAAGTGGTTCCATATATGTGTTTCTATATAGAAATGTGTGGCTGACTAAATTGTGTCTTTCTGTAATATGCTGTGACTTTAAGTGACTCTTCTTAAAAAAGTATATATGGTTATGCAGATAGATGCAAACACACACACACTATGTATGTCTCTATGTAACACACATGCACCCACTCAGGAATGCATAGATGTTACTTTCTATTTGTATCACTATTATTGGTAAATAGGGAATGAAGCTAAATCCTTGAAATTATAATGGCAAGCACACAAAGACACAGTTGCTGGCACAGAATTCAATTAAGAGATAGCAATCTCCCTTGGGTGACTGTGTGAGGTAGAAATATACAGGCATGCTAATAAGTAATATCTTAAAGCCAACGTTTATCAGCCAGCAGCCAGACATGGGCCAAGTGCAGGCAGACAGCATTACTCTAGGATATTTAATAAAAAAAAAAAAAGAGAGAGAGAGAAACCAGCTCTCTCCATTTATGGATTTGTGTTTAATCACTCAGCAACATTTTAAAGCATCCTGGTTGGCAAGCTTTTCAAATAGAGCTACTTTGGTCAGAAAATGCAAGGAGTTATTTTCTTGCCACTGGTTGAGATGGATAGAAGGGGCAGAAATCAGGAATGTGGGAAAAATCAATCTGCATCTGTATTTTTAAATGTTTTTTCCTTGTCGTTTGCTGACCTTTGAGCTGCTGTAGTGTGTATCTGCTGGGTGAATCATAGCTTTTATCGAAGGAAACATACAGAAAGCCTTCATTAATTCCAAATAGCCAAATGCTTGACTCCCTGAAAAATAACGTTTTCCCTGCTAGCCGCTTAGGGTGCTTCATCTCTATTTCATTCTTGAACTTTAGTTCAAGACGGACACAGAGGGTATTCAAAACTGGAGGCAGTTTTATTGTATTTTTTCATATATGTGGAGATATTTCTAAGCTAGGTCAAAGAAATTCTTTAAGTGCCTTTCAACATATTTTGTATCCAGTACAAGAAAGAGTTCAGAAAGGTTACCAGATGATGCCTTGGGGAGTGGTAGAGCTTTCCAGAAGGAGAGTGTGACTTTATCAAAAGCAAATAGCCTCTCATATTTGACAAACAAGAAAACTGCCTTATATTGAAATAAATCAGAAGCATTATTTATGATGGGCAAGATTAAAATCCTCCTTACACAGAAATAGTCCAAGAACAGGAAATCTCTTGGCATCTGGGTCACGCAATTTGCCTGGAGGTGTTATGCTGTGTTGCTACAAGCATTTGCCTGAGGGAATCTGACTGCTTAGCAGATGGCTTTGCCAGGAGAATATCATCTACAGTTGGCTCCTTGAATCAATCAAACCTTCTAGAGAGCTCTCAGTTCTTCAAAGCAGGGATGTAAGGAAGGAGAGGAAAGACGAAAATAAAAACTAGTTTCACTGTAGGTATAGTTCAGAAAAGTATGAATAGATTCTCCTGTCTGTATTTTTCAAGTACTTGGATCTTTTTTGAATAATTCCCCTTTAGGGTTCAAAATAAAAAGCTTTTAATTTTTTTTAAAAAAGGAAACCAAAACAAAATCAAACAAACAGAAGTTTCTGTGGAGGTCAGACCTTTGATGCTTGCTGGAATTTAAGCATGCAGATGTTTTAGAGATTTAATCATGGCAGTGCTGGCTCAGGACTGAACACTTGTTTGCAATCCCCCACCTCCCCATTCCTAGCCAAGACCCAAATTCTGAGAATCAGGCTTTGCCCCTGCCCTGTGGGGTTCAGTGGCCCCTTCCTCACTGCAAGGTCTAAATTGTTGTCTTGAGAGATTTACCCTGTCTACAAAGTAACCTCAAAATTATGCCTGAGAACAATTTTCTCTGAAGGAAAGGGGTCAGCTCCACGGGGAAGGCTGGAGGGCAGGGCCAAAGTCTTATCCCAGCTTCTGTGGTTTCCTCTTCTGTCAAGAAAATATGTCAGTATGAACCCAGATTCTCTTCACTGACATCTACAAGGGGCGGCAGCCAAATATGGAGACTGGATTGAGTTTCATCTAACTTTTATAATGTTACCACCTACACTTCAACACAGAACAATGCTGTCAGCAGAGTGAATTTCCTAGAAAGGTGCAACTGGTTAAATTGGGTGTTTATGTATGAGGTTTAGGAATTTCATAGAAAATAAACAAGTTCCTGAAGATGTATTCCATGTTGTGTCATTTATAAGTAATTTTTATAAGAAATGCAGATTCCCACAAGTTTTGTTGCTATAAATCGGTGATAGAAAACGCATAATATAGAAAAATAAGTCAACACTTGTTCTTTTTGTTTTAAAATATTAGGCTGTTTTGGGTTAGAAAAAAATTTAAAGGAAAGGTGCAGGAAAGAATGAAGGTGAGTAGGCAGGCAGGAAGAGAGAGGAGGAGCATTTCTTTTTTAATTTTGTTATTCACACTAGTTGTTTTTCCCGGATCTGGGACTCAAACCCAGAGATAGGTGGCCTACGGTCCTTTGGAGATGATTGACATAACCACTGCTCCACCAAAGCGTGCCAAGTGTTAGGAAATTTTAAGCATGGTTTTATCTATTTCTATATGTACTTGGCTTGAAGTTTTAAGATACATCTAAAATGGACCTGTTCTGAAAATATGAATTGTAGTTTGCAGCGAACACACACATGTGCACACCCACACACACACACACCCATACACGCACACATACGAGAGCACTTGGTCAGATTAGTTGTTACTGCAACCTACCATTCTGCCTTAGAAAATGGTACTGATTTTCTTTTAAATGTAAAATATACATGCAAGACTCATTATAATCACATAAAATCATCAAATTACATTAATTAGTTATTTATTAAAACATTTAGATGATTATACTACGAGATTTGGGTGTGGGGGTGGGTCGGGAAGCAGTCATACCCCTGGGACCAAGGATTTGGTTCAGTCCCCTGAGGTAGAATAATACCAGGAGACAACATTAAACATTTTGAGACAAAGTGACAGTGATAGTGAGGTGTTAACCTGTGTGCACTGATTTGACAATCAATGGAAACTCAAAACAAGGCATTTGAACAAGAGCGGAGCAGCCTAGAGCTTAAATGTTTCTCATACCCACTTGTACTGGAGAGATTGATATCATGCATTTGGGAAAATTTCTCTTGACCATCACTTTTACAACATTTCAATGCTTCTAGTTTTTAAACACTCAAGTCTGCAAAAAGTGTGCCAAATTTGACCAAATTTACTGCGAATGTATTTTAAGTTAATATTATTGAAGGAACCCTGTATCACATTATAAAGATTTAAGGTGTTCATCACTATAAATCAACTTCTGTATGTAATATGTTCTGTTCACCACCACCAGTCTAGCTCTTTCTTCACCATAGAATCGATACTTTTTAAGTTTCAAAGACTTTCCCCTAGTTCTGTTCTGCTAGGATAGAAATTGTTGGGTGAGTGAATGCCTCACTCCATCTAAATATTTCAAGATTGTCTAAACTTCAAGCATCTCATGCTCTCAATGAATGTATGTGGAGTCTCTATATGAATAACCAGTGGAGAGTGTTAAGCTGGGGATTTTGTGCAAGAGAATTTCCAACTGGACTTTATCCATATTGTTCTCTTACTTGAGTTTTGGGGTTAGGTGGTGAGGAAAGGTTGATGCTACACATGCAAGTCAAGCACTGAGAACTCCATGAAGATGTGGTATTTGCATCAAGAAGGAAGAAAGGGTTAGGAAACCATAGTAGAAAAGCCACATCATGAATGGACCTGGGTGGGATGACAGAGAAACTGGCGGAACATTCCTGGCATCACTGGGTGAAAGAAAATGAGAGATATCAGTAATGGCTATTGAACCATTTCTGAAGGAAATTCAGAATTAAATGCCAGAAACATTACGATAGTGATCTGTGTAGAACTTGGTAAATGAAATGGTGGTGAAAGAGCAGAGGAATCCCAGGCACATGTTGTTGGAGAAGAAGAGAATGAAGCCAATGAAATAATGGAAGATTCAATAATTACAAGGTCAGTTGTGATTTTCGAGTCATTTCAGTGATGTGCTGAGGAGAAAGCAAGCAGGTGGCAAGAGAGTGGGGACAGGAATTTTATACATCTTTTCAAAGAAGTCAGTCTTGAAAGTAAAGAGAAAAGGGAGTAGCAGTGTCCAGATAAGTTTGCTGTGTTTTTCCAGTAGAATTAATCCTATGTGTGGACAGAGAAAAGTGGTACAGATCACAAAAAGAGTGAAGATGAAAGCACATGTGTAATTAATGGATCAAGGTCCTGGAGATAATGGTTGAGCTGGGGGGGTATAACTCTACTCAGAGAAAGAATCCTTATTAGTCAGACTCAGCCCTCATTCTGATGATACTGTGTGTGTGTGTGTGTGTGTGTGTGTGTGTGTGTGTGTGTGTGTAAGAGAGAGAGAGGTGGGACGGTCATCATTTCTCATGAGTTCCAGCTTCCTGCTCTCAACATTGGAGGAAGCAATGACAATCTAGCAAGACCATAATTAAAATTAAGCACAAACATGTGTGTATGCAATGTGCTTAGCACAGTGTTTGAATAGAAGGTGCTATTCACAAACAGGTGCTGATAGTAAATAATAGTAATAAGGATGATGGCAAGAATAGTGAAAATATTAATGTTAATGGGTCTTAGAGAGTGTCTAAAACATAGTGATACTCCAGACTATGCATGATTCTATAGGAATCAGAAACAGTAAAGAAAGTGAGGCACAAGAAGAAACTCAGAATATTACCTGGTATCACACCTGTCTTTTCTTTCTACTTAGAATCATCAACAAATCCAACAAATAAAACACCCTGGATTGGGACCTCCTCCTAGTAACTTTATGGGGTTAAGACCTGGTCCTTGAGTGACAAATGCAGACTAGGGCTCAGGACAGCAGTCTGGGCGCAGGTGGATGTGTGGTATCTTTGAAGGAAAGAAGAGCTGGGAACCAAATGTGAGCTTTGAGAAAAATCTTAAATTCAAATGGACTGGGCTGTGAGAAGAGAGAGAAAAAGGCTGAACTCGAGAGGTCACTCTTTGGCAGTGAAGATGGCGAGAACACCTTTCAGGGGATCCTGGAGTCTGACTCACAGGTGACCAGGGAGCTGTTACCGGTGCTGAAGCAGACTGAACAGAGGTGCTGGGGTGGAACAGGTACTCTCTTGTTGCTTCTGCCGCCTGCAAAGCTTTTATCCACCTGTGTCAGTATACAGAATGCCGAAACAAGCACTAGGGATAAAATGTCCTTGTAACATACATATGGAAAGACACAGAACCAGTAATATACATACATATTAGAATACAGATATCCACACGTACATACATATATGTGCGCATAAATCTATATCTACATGTATGAGAAAAATTTTTCCAGACACTTGGGCCACATGTGATAGATCCTGCAGTTACATAATTCTACTGCCATTGGGAATTCAGGTTTTCTTCAGCAGATGTGTGAGGGAAGCCAACAGGCATGGTGTGGATGTCCACCAATGGACACTGGCTCTGCTCCATGGGAGTGAGGGGATTGCTGGCAGCACACTGAGGTTCTTCTATGAACCATACCTTTTCCTTGTCCCAACACTATCCATGTTGAGAGTCATACAGAGTCATCTTGGGCTCATCAGAAAACGTCTGTTACTCTTTCTCCAATTTGCATCCAGTCTGTATTCCAACCCCTTGGCTATGCATCCAGTGATAAGCTCACCCTTACCTAAAATACACTGAGATTGCATCTCCCCATCATCTATGTTCCATGCCAGGCTTTGCTGGCTCAGAGCTATCTGTCTTCCACTGGCTGTCCACCTCTGCTGGTATTGTCCCTCTTGAGTGCTGGGTTCTGGTAGTGACCTCTGAGCCATGCCTTGCCCTGCATTCATTGCTTCTGGTCAATTATATCACACTAGGACTGCTTTTTTCATGGCTATGAAAGTGCACACACTGTATACCTAGGAATGCAGACATACATATGGCACGTCTTCCCAATTTGTGGACATTCATTCTTGATATCTAGCATTTCATTATTTATTTATACTCCACCTTGTTCCAAATGGATTTAAGACACCACCTTTGGGACATGAATTGCAAGAACAACTTTTCTATTAGTTTTTACAAAATAACTAGTGTCTGAGCAAGCTTTCTGCAATTGTGTATTTTAATTGATATTTGTCTTTTAGTGCCTTTATCACTTTCCTCTATTTATTGCCTTTCCTGAGCTTTTTGTTCTGGTCTCATGACTCTCCACATAACAGCTACTCTAACCTTTTTTTTTGCAATGTGTTGTTAAGTACTTGATGTTTATGATTGCCTTTAAGCCTCAAAACAATCCTGCAGCATGGGTTGGAATTTCCCAGCCTTGCAGTTCAGAATTTCTCAACTTTGAAAGATGAGCACTGCAAATCAGAAAGATTAATGCTCTTCCCCGGATTGCACAGAAAGCAACAGGAAGAGAATGGGACTTCCTCCCCTCTTCCGTCATATCGCATACCAGACTGTAGAGTTAACACCTAGCAGGTGAGGAGCAACGATACTTAGCGTGGCCAGAATAACTGAAAACCATGACAGGCAGGAGTTTCTGAACTGGACAAGTGAGCTAGACAAAACACATGTCAATCACGGGGAAGAGAAAATAGTGAAGAAGATTCCAATGAAGCACATTAGAAGATGATCTTCAAGGCCAGCTACAGACATCTTAGTGCAGGAGCTCCTGCATGGAAACCCGATGGAAAAGACATTAGGAGACACACATGCCAGGGCATGCTTAGAAAGGCAGGCGGGCTCTGCTGGTCAAGTGAGGAGAAAGTCGCCCCTTGTCCTATGCAGAACTTAGTTCTAAAGGAGCAAATGGAAAACTGGGTGTTCTAATGCCAGCTTTCTAGGCTTTGTTAATATTGCTCATAAGTCAAATACTCTGCCACAGTTTTTGGGTTTGACTGGAAATCTGAAATGTCCACTGCTTTTCAATGACTTTAATTAAATTGGACTTTCAAAAGAAATGGCCTTTTGTTGAGTACTGCCATTAGGAAAAAAAGACCTCTCCAATTTACTTTTATCCTGTGGGAAATATGCCAGTGATTCTTCGTGACTGAAAAAGCATAACTGAATATCCTCAGTTTTAGTTACAATAGTGCCATATAACACTTGCATTATCTGGAAACAATACATAACCTACAGTAACAATGATGCAAACCAACAGACCCTGAGACTCCAAGTATTTCTCTTTTAGGTATTAAAGAAACAGATTTTGTCAAATTCTCTTGGTGAGCAATTAATAGAGTGGCTCTTAGTCGTTGGGGAATTCTAGGTCCATTTACTGATAGTGGTGATGAAACATTATTTTTGAGTTTCTGGATTATTTGATAATAACAGTCCGTTTGACTTTCTTAACTTTTGTTTGTTTTGTGAGGGAGACAGCATATGTATTCCTATACCGTCCAACTCTAACAATATTACTGCCTTTGAAAAATATGGTATTTGGGGTCTGAAGGATAAGTCACTTGGAAATAAAACTTTTTCTTTAGATAAAATGTGTATTTGCTTTCTAACTTGCTTTGCTTTCCCCAAAGCAACAAATATGGAATTTGACCCGTCATTTTGTTCTTCACATTCCTCACTGAGGTCTCATTTCTGCGTTACAGAATTTGGGCAACGAACACTCACGCAGCTTCTGTGATAATGCTGACAGGAAGGTTGGAGAAGAGGAAAGTGAGAGAGAACAGAATGAGGTAGTTTGTTGATTACAGCTTTTATTGCTCAGTGGAAAATGGGTCTGGCCTCACTCGGACTCACTCCTTTATTTCAAACGTATTCATGCATCTTCTTTTCTGGAAGCGGTGCTGCCTTCTGCCAGCTCTCAGGGGCTGGGAGTCCTTCCTCGGAACATTCTGTAGCTTCCTAGTTCCTGTGTTTGTGATATTAGAGCTTTGCCCAGGCAAAGCCCTGAATGGTGTCTTTGTAACGGTTTGCAAGATATTTAAGATGCTAAGAGGACCCCATTCCCAAAGAATGTCTTTAAAGAGAGGAAAATTAAATGACCAATAAAAAAGGCATCTTCACAAGTTCCTATTGTATCTTTCAAAAAAGCAGTGCTGATGTATTGAGGTCTAACTCCTCCAGGCCTGTGGGCAGTTGCCAAGTCCCCACCCCACCCCTCCCCTTGCATGGGAGCAGAGGCTGGAATCTAAGTCCAAATTAATGAATCTGCTTCTAAGTTCGGGAGGAAACAAGTTAACCACAGCTGTGATCTCAGGTCTCTGGGGAGTTCCAGCTCTAATTCAGCTAATGCAGAGTCTCTGAAATTATTTGATTTGGGAGGGAGATAAAAAATTGATAATATCTGATGTGTAGATTAACCCTGGAGGGGGAAATATTAATTTTGAACATCATTCATCTTCCTTTTTTATCTGAGTTCTTCAAGCTATAATGATATTAACTGAGAACTGAGTCCAGCTTGAGGAAAGCTCAAAGGAGTTTGCACATTGAACTGGCAAATTAATCTGTGAACAGCCCGCACTTCAGCATTTATTTAGTCAATATTCAGTGAATAATAAAGGTAGAAAGCACATTTTTTAATTTGTCCATTTCTTCAATGAAATATTTTCAATCAAGTCTACACCTGGAGATTTATTTTTCATTTCCAAAATTATGAATTTTCCATCTAGTTATAATGTATTTTTCTTTGACTAAAACCTCAAGACTCTGAGTAAGTGTATTTACAAGTTAAACTTAGCAGAGTGATTTGGAAGGAGAATTAGAGTAGGGCTCAGGAGATAAGAAATATGTTCAGTTCGGTGGAGGAGTTTTTCATGGAATGCTCCCAAAGAGTTATATAACTAATATAATATGAAATATTATACAATAAATGGACATGTAAACTACTGAAATTGTACATCAAAACCGAATTTTAGAGTCTGAATATCATGCAAAAATTTCAGCTCTGTGAGTATAGTATACATTAGATGTTGCTAAAAAAACAAAATTCAATGGAATAGATTTTAAAAACATAATTGGCTTTATTTAATGATTTGTGAACCTGCCAGTATCCCACCTGATAGAGAGATGGGAACTCTGAACAACTGTACAAAATGAAAGCCTGCTAAAGCCAGAAGGGGTGAGACAAAGAAGTTTCTAGCAAAGATCGGCACTTTTCAGACAGTCACCCTTCACTGGGGGCCGACAGGGGCCTAGCAGACAGATTAGCTCACTAGTGCTGACCAGCTAATCCCAGAGTGCCTGGTTAAAACTGTTACTAAAGCAGGTTAGGTGGAAGCGCTCATTAAATTAGGTATTAGATTCCAGTTGACTGATGTGGGGTTTAGCAGACTTGATCCCATTTGGGGAATCTTAGTCTTTTTTTAGTGATATTATTATTGCATGTTTTTGTGAAGTCAGTGAATAATATCAATTCATCCATTTATTCAATAAGCGGAGAAGCTGATAGTTTAGTATTTACCTGTCTGTAGGGCTTGAATCTGCTGTCACATCTCATCTGTGCGAACTTCAGTGAGCCTCCATTTCTTAAATGTGCAGTGGGTGTGATGAACATAAAGACATGAGGGGTGACTGCCAGTTGTCAGTGACTTGTTTTCTGTGAACCAGGGAGCATCACTGAAGTGTGACCACAGTGTTCACCAGGCTCTGGAGCTGCAGCCCTGGACACCAGCTGGGTCCCACACGCAGCTCTAGGCGTTTGAAAGGGTGGATCCCTCACCTTCACAGAGCTCACATAAAAGTCAGAGAGGAAGGTATGTTAACAGTGAAAGCGAATACAGTCTCAAAGTTTATGAGGGATGTCCAAGTGAAACACAAAGCTTGGAAATCCTTGGAAGGTAAGCAAAGACTTAATAAAAATTCAGCCTTGTGTGGACAGAAGCTACACTAGCTTGTTCATTCATGCACGTTGAGAAAAACCAGGTGGTAATCATTGAATAAATAGTTAATGAATGGACATGATGGAGCTGAATGGACACATGAATGAGAAGCTAGTGAATACCTGAGACAGCTAGCAAGAAGAGCGGAGGACTTCATTGGCTGGATTCTGGGAGAATTCCTGTGATTAGGGTTTAAAAAAAAAGAAAATTAATCAGATGCATCCTAGGTCAGATGTTCTGAGCTGGAAGAGACGTAAGATTGACAGGAAGAAGGCTCAGGGAAGCGCCAGATCAAAGAATGCGCAGTTGCTAGGAATGAGCTCTGCATCGCCTCAGGTGGTCTTTCTGTGTATTTCTTTGCCAAAAATGGTACCAACTGGAGAAATACGGTGTGATGGGCCAGGAAGCTAAAAAAGGAGAGGATAAAGAAAAGTGCCGCGGTGGGTAAAAGTCACGATGTTCTAAAAGACAAAACAGAGAGGACTTCTGATCAAAGAGTTGCAGAGAGAGGAAGACTTTCGGAGACCTCTTTTCAAAATGTCACTAGTCATGAGTCAGTTGTGATGTCCCCCTCTTAGGAGTGACAAGCAGAGAGTACCTGCTGTGTTGTGTTCTTAGAAAGGCAATCTGGGATGCCCTATGTTTTGGGAAGGATAAAGGGTCATACCTGGCCCTGACTTCTGGATTTTGTTCTAGCTAGGGATTCTGGTGCCTACTTGACGGCAGAGCTTGTGGGACATGCTGGTGCATGTTGAGAACCCCCTGGGATTCGCTGATTTGTGAAATGCCTCTGGAGCTGGGGGAGGGAGGCACGGACTAGTGTCCCCTCTCACACAGAAGAGTAAATTATGAGATGGATGGAGCTTCTTTCCAGGCTCTTGGGTTGGCTTGGACGCTACAATAATTTTCATCATAACTTTTAAATACAAGAGAAAAAAAGACTACCCCCACCCCAGGGAGCTTCTCTCTTCTCTGCTAGGGAAGTGGTCTTCAACCTTGCAAAGACCTCTGAAAGAGGAGGTCTGACAAGGTTGTCTACCTCATACTGTGTCAACAAGGACCTGAAAATCAAACCAAAGAGAGTAAGCTCATCTCTTACACATCATGACAATCACATAGCAGAAAACCATTGTAACACTGAAAAGGGGGAAACAGAGTAAAACAAATGACTACAACTATAGCTTTACAGAAAACACTACACTGTCATTTATTTATTTATTATTTCATAATGAATGGATAATACGGCAAGGATCAGTAGTGGCTCCAAAATAGTTTTTGTATTTGATCTTTGGCCCCAAAATTTAGAAGCAAGAAGCATCTTGCAATTCCTTGGTGTGTCTGTGGAAACTGACAGAGTCAAGAGCAGCTATTCAGGATTGCAGGTGTCCATCACTCCCTGACAAGTGGGTCTCTGCTTTCCCCTAAAAATGCTTCAGTCTCTTCACATCCTCGTGTGGTCTTGGAAAAAGAGACCTACTCTCCCGCAGGCACCTTATGCGGGCCTTTGTTCCCCAGCTGAGGCAGGACAAGTCCTGGAGCTGGGCTGCAATGGCCCCTGGAGCCCCTGCCTGGAAGTGCTAAGTCGGGACTGAATCTCAGCAGTTCTGCACGTTTTTCTCATGTCAGCTCCCAAAGGTACAGTTGTCCCGACAATCACATCTGTCAGTGCGACCAACTCTCGTCAGCAGGCTCATGGTTGTGGGATTTTCATGTTGATGGGCATGTAGTTTGGAGTGTGATGTTTGTCTCCATGCAGACTCACTCTGGCTCTCCCTTATGTCCTGATGATGGCAATGAAATAATGACATGAAACTCCTTTTGTTACCTTGATTCATTTCTTAATCATCTGTGAATCACCTAAATTGTATACTCAACTTCCTCCCTGATTTGAGGGATTCAACACTGGGAGCAAAATGTCTTTTAAAAGTCAGCTGAGTTACCTGTAGACCCAGGTCCCTAAATCACCTACCTTTGTAGCAAGATTTGGCTCCACGTGGGAGGCCCTTGTTTGCCTTCAGTGCGGCTCACGGAGTTCCAGCTCGCATCAGTGCCATGTAAGAAATTCATCCGTGAGAGGTAGTTACAGAATTAAAGGGGCTTTCATCAGGGCTGCTGTTCCTGTGTTCTTTAGCTTCATTGATACAATCAGGTGCTCTTTTGTTTGCTTTTTAAAGAATTTATTCAAGAATGTACTTAAAGTGCGTAAGTAAGTGGATTCATTGAAATGCATTTATTTTTCAGTCTTTGAGGCAGATGGAACGTGGAAGCCACACACCACTTACAAGAGCAACAGTGCACTGTTGGTCATCACGAATGTCAGGACCAGGTCATAGACGCTGGACACTCACATGGTCACCCCTGACTTACTGAGGAGTAGTTCAGAATTGAAAATGCTGTCACAACTGTGAGTCACAACCTCCGCCAGGAAGGGTGTCTTACCTGGGGAAGAGGAAGGCAAGTACAGCTAGCCCCATTCAGAACGAGGGGCCACTCTTCACTTATGCCGCATGTCTGGACTCCTGAAGACAAAGTGACACCTCCATTTTGTGTCTCAAGGCATTCACTTGTTCATTATTTTTTGCCCGATTTGCATTTATCAAGTGCCTCCCACTTATTGAATGCTAGGGACACAAAGATACAAGACAGCTGTCTTCTGTGGCAAACCCATGACTTCTGATTACACCGACCAGCAACTCTCGTCTGAATGAGGGAAGGTAAATTTAATTGCTTAGTCCAGGTGACTATGCAGAAAAATGCTAATTTGTTTACTAAGTAAGAAAAGGAAGAGATTTGGGTAGGTAATTCAGAGTTTGACACATCTTAGTATTTGTCTTGCCTCTTCTATGTACACCTCTCACCCACCCATTCTCCTTACAAGAGATTTGCTGTTTAAGTCACGAACCGGACCACATTACTCCCCTACTTAAATGATTAATTTTTAATTTTTGCACATTTAATTTTTAATTTTTAATTTTAACTGTATTAAGGAAACATATGGTTATATAGGCTTAAAGGGAGTATCATCATAAATCAACAGCTGTATATAATTCAAGTTCATCACCATTGGTCCATTTCTTCCTTCATTATACTGTCGATCCCCTCTACCCAAACCGTCCACCTCTCCCTTTCCTTCAACTAGATGAAATTAAACTAAACTTTTACAAATATCATCACCTTAAAATCAAAGTTCCTTCACACACCCTTCCAGGCTCCCTACCATCTGGCCCTTAAACAACCCTCTAATCCATCTTCTCGATCATGCTCCTCCTTGCTCTCTCCTTTCTAGCCATATGGTTTCTAACACATACCAATCTCAGCTACATTTGAGTTGCTAATTCTTTCTACTGAGAAAATTCCTCTGTATATTTTTACAGGTTCATTTACTGCTCTTTAGTCACGATGCTGCTGCCACAGCGTTTAACCATCCGGCAATCTACATCCTCCTCTCTGTCTTTCCCCAACTTCACCACTGCACTCTCTCCATCTTACTTGCATTCAGGATCCTGTTTGTTTGTCATCACTGCCTGCATCCACACTAACTCATTGACTGTATAAAGGCAGGGACTCCATCTTTCTTGTCAACCATCCTATCTTCTCTCTTACTTCTTATACTGTGTCAGAGTATAGAAGGATTAAAACATCACTTTGTTGAAAGAATTAATGAATTCTCCTGGTAGGAGTTGATTTGGGTTTATTTGTAAAATCTAAAAAGTCTGTTGTAAGAACATCTGTATAATTTAGGAAAATGTCAATGATGCTTTTGCTAATGTCCCTATAACATATGATAGTACTTGCAATATCAGATGCTTGACAATTGAAAACATTCCGAACTTCAGCTCAATGTTTTTTCTTGCAGAAGTGAAGTTGACTTGTGGTCTCTGACAACCTTGAGATTGTTTGTGCGTTTACTGTGTATCTTGATTTTATGGGAGTCATCAAAAACAATAAAACTGATGATTTGAAGAATACTCTTACAAGCATATAAATTGAACTCATATTTTATATTTTAATATGAATCATGTGCTCACTTTGTTTAGATGTGTAGCTAGTTTTCTATGGATAGCTCATTATGCATTTTACACTCGTATAATGACTTTATAAAATTTAAAAACAATAGAAATAAATTGTTATTTGATGCAGGTTATTTTATTTTATTTATCTACTTATTTGTTTGAATACCTCAATTAAGTAGTAATTAGGGAGATTAAACATAACACAGGCAAAAATTAAACTTTATTCATCAACATGAAGACTGTCGTTAGGTGTATCAAATTACTGAAATTTAACAAACTCGATGGCTTACACAAATCCGAAAACTAATACCCAGTCTGAGTCCCTAGTAAGTTTATGTGAAATCATTGACCCTGATCCAAGGAGAGACCTCTTTAACACAATCAATACAGGTGCAGTCAGATAAGAACATTCTACTGTTTTATTAAAGTGCATCTAATTCAAAACTCAATAACCCTCACACATCCTTAATCACGGAAGACATCCTGGGAGGTGTTTACATGAGTGGCCCTAAAAACTCTGGCTTCTGGCTTGTTAGCAAGACACTTTGCAAATAGATATTTCAGAATCTTGTTTAATCTCCCCTTAACAGAATTCTTTTTATCCAAAACCTCATTTTTGTATATCCTAAGTGTGTTAAAGTTGTCGTTTTGTGGCCCCCTAAAGCAGAGAAGAATTCTCCGGGGTGGGCGCTGGAAAGCTGAATGAGAGCCCCCGGAACGGGGATGACTGCGGGGCAGGGCTGCAGGGTTTCTGTCCAGAGCCGAAGCTAACAGCATTCCAGCTCCCGCCCACTCCAGCCCTCGCAGCAGCAGCGCCTTCAGAGAATTCCGGGAAGCTTGCAGCCTGGCCACAAGGATCTTGTGTCCAGAGATAATCTGAAGGGAAACAATACTCACCACAAGGGTGGCGGCAGGATCTCTGGGGCGATGTGCGAGGAATTGTGATTTGTGGCCGCTGAGCGGAAACTTGTTTTTTTTTCCCTTTAGCCTGAGGTCTAATATTTTAGGGTAATCTATCTATCTGTCTGTCTGTCTGTCTGTCTGTCTGAACACTTCTTTTTCTCAGCAGGGTCCATCACTTGAACCTCTCACCACCGCCACCTGCGCTGGCTTGGAGGGCAGTAACAGGTTCATTTCCACCGCACAGGAGATCATCCCACAGCCTGGACCCCAAGCTCTGGGTTCTGTGTTTAGCTGCCTCGGTTTGAAAATAAAGGGCAACACGTTCTTGTTAGAACACGTCCACGGAGAGACTCTATTGACCTTTTCCAGGGTAAAGAGCAGCAATGTCAACATTTCCCCCAAAGCCTGAGAAATCTCCTTTTTCAGCAGTTTATCTGCCGGCGGTAAACACTGGCTTTCGCCTCAGAGCAGGTGGCGGGTGAGAACCTACCATGGGATCATAGTCACTGGGGGTGACTCTCTTTGTTAGGATCTACCTAGTTTTATTACACACACTTTACTCCTGGGCTTTTATTTGAGCATTCTTCTCCCACTCCCAGCGTGACGGATACTTAGAGCATGAAAACCAGTTGCTCAGAGTCTTCCTTGAGTCATCAATCTGGTTGAGGGTAAGGTGGCGAATGAGTGATGCATTAGAATTAGCCTATCAATTGGTTCAGGGATTTATAGACACATGTGCCTGAAACTATGCTAGGTGTTGCCTTAGACTCAAAGTAAACCAGCCTCTTGAGATGCAGACGTCAGAAGCAGGAAGGGAGAGATTACACAAAGCCAGGTGAATGCTTCGCTTAGGAAGAACAAAACAAAGAGTATAATGTCATATAGGTGGTGCCCTGAACAACTCCCAGGGACACTCTTCATAAAGATTCTGTCAGTGCAAATGTCTATGAATATGACGCCCATTGGAGTTTTGCAGTGAACAACCTGGGCAACTGTCTATGGTAGTCCAGTCCAGAGACAATCAAAGATTTCTCTAGAAGAGTTCTGGAGAGGGGCTCACACTGAATAGAGGGAAGATTGTAGAATAAATGGAAATTAACCTGGTGATAAAGACAGAGAAATCTGTTCCCAACAGAGTCAACAATGTACAGGAAAGTTCGAAGTCTGGAAAAATCTCACTGTCAATGGGATAATATTGTGGGGAGAGGGTTGTTACAGAAGTGGCTTCCCCCATCCTCTTGTACCGTACCCACAATATTGCAATATTATACTGACATCCAGGAAAAGGATGTTATAACTATCCCCAAAGTGTGAGGAGACAAGCTAGTCTAACAAGATAAAGAACAAGTTCACCAGAATCCCCACAGGAGATCATGGTGTTAGGAAGACAAATGAGGATAAGGTATTAGGGGCAGAACGTGAGATTCCCAGAACACTCCGAAGAACCAAGAGCCAGATGGCAAAGGAAGGTTTGAGGGAGAGGGAGGTGTGAGGGGAGAGTACACATGGACACACATACGTGTGTGCACACAGACACCACACACACAGGCACACACGCACACACACACACAGACTCATGTACCGAGGGGAGGAGACCCCAGCCTGGCTGCTGCCCCACAAGTTCAGCTGAGGAAATAGAGAAATTTGTCCAGCCCAGATTTTTTAAATTGTTTTGTTATTTCACACTGCTCTATGCATTTAGGATATGGACTCCACACATTACTCTGTGCATTCACACCACACCCACCACCAGAGCCCCAGCATCTTAGTCGTCTTCTTCGTTCCCTGTCCCCTCCCTAATAGACACAGTTTTGCGTCCTGTGAATTTCGTTGAGGTTTGTTCCTTTGTTTCTTTATATTTCACACATGATTGAAACTCTCCTGGACTTCTCTTTTTATTTTCTCCTACACTGTTGGTGGGATTATAAATTAGTGCAGCCTCTTTGGCAAACGGTATGGAGATTCCTCAAAAAAACAAAGACCAAAATGATCTGCTGTTTGATCCAGTGATCTCACTTCTAGATATATACTCAGAGAATGCAAAGTGTCTCATCAGAAAAAAAGATCTGCACCCCTGTGTTCCTAGCTGACCTCGGGAGGGGGATGGTTTCTGCCTCTGGGAAGCCTCACTCTTTGAAGACCACACTTCTCACTGAGCTGCTTTGTTTGCGGGGAGCAGGGTGAATTGTTTATTTCTATGGAAAAGAAAGAACAGCTGATTCTTGTGTGGGAGGAGCGAGGGGCAAGGTGACAGCGAGGCTGCTAGGCCACTGTAGGAAGAGCCACGTATCACACGGGATGGTGCTATTTACTGTCCTCTCTGAAAATGTTTACAGAAACTCCTCTGCATGGCATCTGGAGAAATAAGGTGTGTTCCCTCTCCCATGCCTGTGACAGGGCTTTGCTTGAGTCAGGTTGTGGGAAGCCTTGGGAGGCCAAGTTAGGCTCTTCCTACAGCCATTGTGTCCAGTTGGAGGCTTTGTTTATTAATTACTGCTGATTATTATGGTAGATAATGCATTCATAGAAAAATGTGTTGATAATGTGTATGCATGTAATTTAGTGACGACATACAGCAGACAATGCCTTTCTCAGCTCTCAAAATATCAAGAGCTTTGAGGATCCTTATTTGCATTCCCCCACCCCGGCCCACCCCAGGGACAAGCACCATCCTAAACTACCGTAGCACTTTCTCAAGCACAGGCTGCAATGAGTGGGTCAGATTTGCTTTTTCAGGCAGTGAGGGCCGAGGAAGTCAGGCCTGACAGATGGGAGCCCTGCCTTGGTGGTCTCCCAGGTGGGCCCACGGAGGCCAAGGGTCAGGGGAAGAGGAGAGAGTGGAGGATGGTTAATAGTCATCTTTGATAGGGAAAGGAGGTGAAAGTGTGTGTAGAGTAAATCATGCAATCCTGATTTCGACTTGGCTTAAAGGGGCAAATGAGGGTGTCAAGACTGAGCTGGAGAATGTACATAAAAAGGCAGGTTTGAGATATACAAATATAATGAGTCCAGTTAAGACAATTGGACTCTCGAAATGACTGTGAAATTTCTTAGTGTAGATAAGGATGTGAGAGTCATCTGCATTCAGAAAGAGCTATAGAAATACTTTTTGAAGAGTGCTAATGTTTGTTTAGACTTTTTTCTTAATATTACATTTAATCCTCAGAATGACCACATAAAGAGATGCTATTATTATCCCTATTTTAAAGATGAGGAAACTGGGGCAGAGATTTTAAATATGTTTCCTATGATATTATAATGGAAATTGCGTGTGTAGCAATGGAGGGATTTCCGGCAGAAAGGAAGAGGGAAAGGAGGATGAGGGAAGGATTTTGGAGACAACCGCAAATTACACTTCTTAGGAGGTTGCGACGAAAACTGATTCACACCCCGAGAAGCGGGTGGGGTGGGGTGGGGTGGGAGGGGGCTGGGCAAGAAGCCGGGTAGGAAAAGAGGAGTGGCTTGTAGAAGGAGAGGAGGAGCCTGGGAAAGGGTTGGGGCTTGGAGGGGAGAAGGGTTGGGCAAATTGGAGGTCCTTGGAGAGGAAAAGGAGAAGGGAGAGATTTGGGAAAGGGGGTGGGGACTTTGAGAAGAAAGAAGGGCTTGGGAAGGGGCAGAGCTTAGGAAAGCAGAAAGGGTGAGTGGTAGAAAGGAGAAGCATGGCATTGTCTTTTTCAGTCTTAAGGACCTGCTGAAGGACCTCTCTGCTCTATTTCGACATGCATCCTGAGTAGCCATGTAGCCAAGTAGCCATGACGCAAACATCAGTACTTACTCACCAGCTCACCAGCTCCCCAAATCCCCAGTTTAGAGCAGCTGCAGGCACCTGCTCAGGTGTGGAGTGAGGGTCAGACTCTATATGTCCCTGAAGCAACAGGATACCCAGCGTGTAGCAGTTCCATGATGGAGGGCTTCTCCCAGAGCAGCCCTAATTTGTGTGCATTCTTTTGTTCCTGCCTCCAATACTGTGCATTTGCAGATTTCCCTGGAGTCAAGACTTGAAAAAGACTCGATTCCTCACAGGGCATTTGGAATGGAGTTTAAGAGTTTGGAATATTTGTTTCCTAATGAACCATAGAAATAACGCTGAAATATTTCCCTGCACCACTAATCATTAGACTCAGGCTGACAAAACTACTACATTGTTAAGAATTTTTAAATGGCCTCTGTAAATTACCATAAACACACCCAGAATTCATAGAAGAACTGTGGTGCAGGGCATTAAATGTCCGGAAATGCCAGGGCCATTCTAACTCTGGAAAAAAGAGCTCAGTGTCTGAGCCCGGGTGAGGTCGGGGTGGGATGGGCCTCTGCCGAGACCAGGCATTTACACTGAAAACCTCTGATACCAGGAAACTTCCCTTTTAATTCTTCCCAGGCCCTTTAAAATATCGCTATTGATTTCTTAGAACTAATACATTGTCATTGTTTATGGCAGTTATATCAAGAGTGGTTTAATAACTCTAGACTATGAGCAAGCTTTCCTTCCCAGGGGGGAATATTCCCAAATCTCTTGGTCCAGCACACCCGGGTGAACTGGGTGAGGACTGACACTTGTTGGAGGGACATCATGTCTGGGTGTGGACAGGGCTTACTAGTGACCCAGGAAAGGGCAGGTGCACAGACGGAACTTTGTCCTGTGGGGAATGGAAATCTATTTTTGATCAGTGCTATTGCTGAGAAGTACAGCTTGCATGCCTGCTCAGAGCAGTGGCAGCTGGCTGGAGCCTGGCAGTTTATCATCCCAGTATTGGGGCTAAAAAAAAGGCTCCAGCTGGAAAAAAAAATTAAACACTAATAGTAGTTAACATTTATTGAGTATGTACATGTGCTATACTTCAATCGTTTCCTCACACCAGTCCTATGCAGGTCCAGAATGATCTGGGAGGCAACTAAAAATTAGAAGGGAAGATATCACCCCACTCGCAAGCTCCAGAGACTGTGTTGGAAGTCGGTTTTGAACAAATGTCTGACTTCTTAAAGTGTGTGCTCTCTCTGCAACTCCTTCTGCCGTCTCCCAGTCAAGCTGTCAGAGTTGCTGGGAACCCATGGAACTGCCCCATTTTCATCAAAAAACTACAGCATCAGCCCTGTAATGGTCAGTCTCTGACTTCATTGGTCCCCTCTGAGCCCAGCTAGCTCAGGGACTGCCCTATAACCAATAATCAATGTTGAATGAATGAACACATGAATGAATGAATACATGAGTGGATGAATGAATGAACAGGTGAGGAATCAATGGAAGGAGTGAAGTTTACTAGATCTCTTACTGAGTCAGCCTGACAAAGTGTCCAGAAATTTGGGAAATAAAGATTTTGTAGAAGAATGTTGCTGAGCAAATTACTCTCTTTTAGCAAAGTACCTGGTTGCCTGCGCAGTTGATGAGGCAGATGTCTGTTGAAGTCCTCACTTGATAAGCAGAAAGACCTTCTTCTCCAGGTTCTCCTGTGGTGAAATACTAACTTCTGAGCAGCCTTTTAATAGCATATGGAGGAGAAGGGCAAATGAAATAGACTTAGCAGCATGAATGTTTAAATGGGAGGCGAAAAGAAGCATTAGATCAGGGAAATACTAGTGATGGACAAACGAAATAGACAAATCATGTGGTAGGTGCCCAGCCATGTTTTGTTTAATAAATACTTGTGGAATTGGATTCAATATGTCTTAGTGAAATAGGTTTGTATTTTAGACTTCATTCCATGTTTGGGGTTTTCTTATCACAGAAGAAACACTGGGTGTGATATTTATGAGTCCTGGCAAAACCAAAGCAGATCTGGATTATTTCATTATCTTGCAGCTCCTGTCCATAAATTACCCTCTGCTTGCTTGAGGAGCCTGCCTCTAAAATTCCCATTTTAACTCACAACTGAGGTGGCAGTGTGCTGTTTGCTGGGAAGCAGCTCCCTTTCCTGGGGGCAGGATACCTTCCTCTGGGGAGAGTTCAAACACCTGTGCTAAGTGTACGGGTATTGATGGTGTCTCATTAAAACCCTACACACCTGCACAAGAAATTCTGTGCTCCTTTCTGAGAGGAGAGGAGGTAGAAGAACACTGATTTTTCATGTGTGAGCAGCATGGAACCAGTCTGCTCCCAGGACTGGCCATGACCTAGGATTTTACAGTTCTCCCTCCCTCACCTCCCGGTCACACTGAGCGGAAGGCTTGGGATGGGCGGTGGGGGTAGGCAGAACTGCTGAGCGCTCTGGAGACTAGAAGGCCTGCCTGGCTCTGAGGGCATCTCCCGTTGAGGCTGGGGTGGCAGCGTGTGTCCCGAGTTAGCACCATCAGTATGCGCCACGGTCCCTTCCCAGCAACTTTGGTAAGGAGACTTCATTAGAACTCTACGGTGATGGCATATAACTGTGAGGCAGGACCACAGGGGAGGCAGGAGCAAGGAACAGACAGTAGCCCAGCGAAGCAGACTTGTTTTAAAAAGACTTTGTATGAGGTCCTTACTTTACTGTCAGCTTATGACAGAATTGGGTGACATTCCAGCGATGTGGACTATGTGTTTATTCCACCATGACCAAGATATGTGGGGTCCAAGAGGAACATGCATTTGATTGTGCTTAAAACAAGTAAGGTTTGCTTTCTTAAATTTCTACAGGGACCATGGCAAAGCAGATTTATAAAATCCTAACTCCGAGAATTTTCTTTTATTAGAGTAGTGTGAATCTTAAAAATTAAAGTCATGTCTCAAATATCATTATGTTCCACTGCTTTATGATATGTTAGCAAAATCAGACCGGAAGTATTTTTTCCTATTAAACTGCTTGGAAAGTGAATACTCAGGGAGGTGAGTGAACTTACATTTGTTTAGCATATTGTAGGTATTATGCATTATGCTAGGTCCTTGATATATTTTATCTCACTTAAATCTCAAAGCTTTCTCATAAGTTACAATTGTGTTTTCTATTTCTCAGACCAGGGAGGGAGAAGGAGAGTTCTCTCTCCAAGGTCATATTCACTAAATTAACTCTTGAACATGTGCCCTGTCTCTATATCTTAGTGTCAGATAAATCAATAATTATTCAGAAAGTAAGGACAGAGATCTGTGATTCATTAAGAGGTCCTCTTATTGAATTTTCATTTCTTATACCATCACCTCCTAAATCCTTTTATTATATATATGAGCAGAGAAATCATTTTTAAGCATTTATTTTTTATAGTCAACTCAAATTCTTTTGCTTCCCTTATATCTCATGCTATAATCTTTTCTTGATTTGCCTACCCCATTGCTGCAAGCCATGTATGTCTCTTTCCTTCTTCACACTGGGTTTAAGATGTACTTCCTTAATATAGCTTTCCCAGAGAAATTCTAGGGCTGCCTTTACAGATACACATGTATAAAATGAGTGTTTGATCTATGTAGCAGTTGTGGTTAAGGCTTGCATTAGGGTTTTTCTTTGTGTGTGTTTAGTAGTTTAGTTTACTTATGTGTCCACTGGCTTTTGACTGTTCTGAGAAAAGGAATATTCATATTTATTCTTCTATCCTTAATGCCTACTTGAAATCTTGGGAAATGGTAGATATTCTCTGTATATGTGTATGTATGTGTGTGTTGTATGTGTGTATGCGTGTGTTTGTTTATATATGTGTATGTAATATATGTACATGTATAGTATACATATGAACACATATATATTATAAATATGTATGCGATTTAGTTAAATGAATCACCGTGGACATTAGGAGCTTGAATTACATTGCCATCTTTATAAGTCTGAGAAGCATCTTTCATATGAAGTTAACTGTCTTTTCTCCATTTTATGTTATTTCCTAGCTTCCCAGCTTTAGTGACTTTGAGATTAATTTTGAGCTTCCACAATAACTCCTTGTTAAATATTTCAACACTATCATGCTTCATACATCTAGGACACTAGCTATTGAGGTCTAAGAAAGATAGGAGTTACTGAATTTTAGAACATTCTGGAAAGGAAACATGAATACTTGTTAGTGAGAAGAACATTTTTCTTGAAAAAGAAAGAAGAATGTCTCTCCAGATTTTTATTCTTCTGTGTTAAATAGCTGTGTTGTGTGTCTCTGTGTGGTTATAGCATGTGAGTGCACATGTCCATATGTTTCATTTAACCCATGTTGAACTTTTTTGCATGTCTCCTGAAATTCCCACCTCTAGATTAAAATTCTGCCTCTGTTATTCGTTTAATACCTCAAGTACTCACAGGAAAGCAAATTATTTTAATAGCCCTACAGATACTACTTTTTACTGTAGTGAGTGAATGAATGAAAATAATTTTTTTATTCTTGAAATACATGAGAATGTTTGGGAATAACTGCTTATATGCTAAGTAAAAGCTTTCTGAATTTTCCTCTTGTTTCAGATGCATAATTACTGGTTTCTTTTAATAAAGTGGTGATCATATCATATTCTACAGCCAAATGGGGCTTCAAAATGATTTCCACATTCGCTGGTTATTAAAGTTTCCAAAGATCTGAATGCTCACAACATCCCAAGCTTGCGATTTTCAATAACAAGTCTTTGAATTCTTCTGACATTTAACGGAATTTTCTGTGGTGTTAGAACAGTGTTTTACACAACATACATTGCATAACATTTGATTTTCTTTGGAGATAAAAAGGTAGCAATAATGAGATCTTGAGAAAGGAAATTCAGTTCAATTGGATTTTAAATATGCATGTTAAAAATAGATTGTGTGTACATGAGCCGTTGGGTGGTACTTAATCAACAGTAACTGTATTTCAAGCAAAGTATGCCCTTTCCATATTGTGTTCCATTCTCACGTGCATTAGCTAGGAGGTGTCAGGACACAAATTGTGGCAGCTTCTAAAATGCTGTACTTGAACCTCTTTTAAACCATGTGGAGTTAAAGGTCATAGTGAGTGTCATTGGAAAGATAATGCCCTACAGGTTGTCAATAAAATCTGTGATATGATTTATTACTTGGAGTCAAGTGTTAATGGGATGGCAGCTGCCTTTGAATGGATAGTCTTTCTCCTTTCTTAATGCTGACAGATAAAAACACAGATATTAGTTGAAATGAAGGAAATCTTTCAGCACTCTATGGAAGTCCAAGGTTCACTAATTGTTCCACTTCATTCGTCATCCGTTCATTCATTTATTCATCTTTTAAAACCATTGCTGTCAGCTGCCAAATGGAAAAGAGAAAAGATTTCACATAGAATGCTTAAAATAAAACCCAAAAAACCCAACCGGTCCATTTCCAAAGCACCTGCTAGGATGATTCTTGCTCTCAGGTGCTGTCTGTGCTTGTGACCATCCAGTCTCATCTTCCTGTCCTGCCATCTTTTTCCACTAATTGGATCTCCATGCACATCCACACCTACCTAATTTTCAAGATCCCTTTTTGTCCCCTTTAAAAAAAAACTCATGATAGTCGAAACACACTGTGTTATGAAGTGCAAGGGCTGCTATTTTTCCTTTGCCAGACTGTCCAGGAATATTCAAGCCTAACATATATTTCAAGTTGAACTTAGTCCAGAGTCTCCCACTAGTGGAACTACCCCTAGAAAAACCAGCCATAGCGTGTTCACCTATACAATGGCATAGAAACATATTCTCACTGGAGTGTTTTGGAGATTAAGTGAGATTATACACAACTTGAAAGGGTGTAAGTCACGAAGTGTTAATTAAAGTAGAAGTGATTACTAGTTCAGTATCGACTCAGCGGACTAAATCAGGTATCAACAGTCAGAAGGTTGGGTGAGGCTTTCTAGTAGGCAGTGAACATTCTTGGTCAACCCCTAACAATACTTTGTAGGGGATCATCACTGTATTACAATCTCTGTGCCAACAGAAATTAGATTGCTTTTACTACTGGTGTTAAAGTGCTATACGATACATACATAGATGGAGGTATGGAGATATATTTTTTAAAATTGCATCACTTTGTAAAACAATTTTATATATATATATATAAAACACTTAATTTTAGAGAAGAAACACCTCACTTTAGTGCTATGTAGCTGTCTTCAGTTTCATCTAATATTCAAATGAAGGGATTCTTGGCGTCTACCTCATTTATTACACGACTGATTTTTTTCCTTTTGGGATTCTCCCCTCCTTTCTCTCTCCTCCTCTCCTCTCTCTCTCCCTCTTTCCCTCCTTCCTCTGTTGAATGCCCAGGGCAGGGTCAGAAAAAGCTGGATTCGTTTAAGCCCCCAAGGGGAAGCTGGATTTTCTTCTATTGTAATTTCTGTCGTCATTGAAGCTTATGCTTCTGACAATTACAGCTCTTGGGCTTTGTACTGTGAGGAGCCCTGGTGTGACTGGACACATTGTCCATTTCAGATCAGGCTACAGCTTCTCTGTGTATGGGTTTGATGAGATAAAATACACCAAGAGACTAGCGTTAGACATTCTTTAGTCCTTCTGTAGATTCAATGATAGATTCAGTTTAGAAATGTAGAAAACGTTGATACTTACATGCATTTTAATCTGAATTTGACTGTATGTAACTTATTGTCTGACACAGAAATATAATCCATTTGCTTGTTATTTAACCTGAGTGACTTTTTGCATATTTAAAGATATGTGGTATGTACTTATCATGCCTAATATAGGTAGTGAAGATGATTGTGACTAAGTCTCTGTCCTCGAATTGCTTACAGTCTAACTAGGGAAAGCAACAGGTGCAAATCAGTGCAATACAAATATATCTGAACTAGAGAACAGACAGATTCCATACTGACTGGAGAAGAGGTGAAAATGAGGATTATTGAAGGAATTGATATTTGATCTGGGCTTTGAAGGATGGATAGGATGGTAGCAGGCTGAAGGGTAATGAGACCATCACGAGTAGACAGCACACGGAGAACTAAGCTTGCAGGTGGAAAGCTTATGTGGAGAAGAGCATAAGGAAGAAGGCCGAAAGGTTTAATTCAGAGGCATGACAATCTCCACTATTACACAAGGAAAGTTATGGTTTCATGTTGACATTAATGAAGCAACGAAGGCTAATATGTTTATATCAAGAAGAGCTCTCAAGGATTTCTACAACAGAAAGAATGTAAATCAAATGATACCTAGATGATGTCAAAGATGGAGTCAGAAGAGGAGAGAGAGCATATTGAAGGATATAAGTATAATTTAGCCTGAACATAGGCAAAAGTTTTTGTTGTAAGGGGTCAGCTAGTAACATTTTAGGTCTCGTAGGCCTGTGACAACTGTTACTATTCAACTTCTTTGTGGCGTGAACGCAGCCCTCAGTGATTCAGAACAGCTGGGTGCGGCTCCGCGTCCACACAACCGTCTTTATGAAAACAGAATTGGTCTGTGGACTGTAGTTTGCTGATCCCTAGCTGTTGTTCCAGTGTATTGAGACACGACACAAATTTTCATCTGAGAAGTGACCTTCAGCTGGGAGGCAGCATTGAATGTCAGAAAGAAGTTGGAGTCAAGCATGCTTGCATTTCTATTCCTGCTCCCATCGCACAAGAGAATAAACACAATAATGTGTATCCAGGCACCTATCACTTAGCTCATATTCAGATCATGCACGATTTTTTTCTCTTTATTCAGTGCCATGAAGTTCATTTGTTTTTGTTTTTTTAAAGCAAGGTGAAAGCATATTTCTTTTCTTTTTCTTTTTGGTATGTATAAGAAATCTTTGCTTACAAAATCCGTTTTCTGCATTCACAATCACACTGAAGTACATCCTATTCGGATTTCTTCCCTGGTTTTATTTTCCACTGTGGCTTATTTGAGACATTCAAGCCATGATGCTGGTTTCCTTCATTGTCATAATAATAAAAACAATAGTAGTGATAACAGTAAGAGTTACTATTGGTGATTATTACTAGATACTGCATCGGATCTTAATGAATCTCAATAAATTATCTAACTACTCACAACTACCCACAATTGTAAGCATTATTGTTTTTAAGAGAGAGAAATTGCTTTCACATTGAGAGTCTAGAAAGATGTAAAACTGGTTCTCAAACTATTTTTGCTGCTCTGTAGATTTTCAATTGAATAGTCTTTGAATTCTTGCCTCCTGTCTACCTATCAAAATACCAAAACAGAATTACATTCTGCTTAAATCTATTCCTTTATACAAAACTTTTTTCTCTGGCACCCTTTCATCTTTCCCTTCTCCAACTTCTTATATCGTTTATTATCATCATCACGTTAGTCTGCTTGCTTGTGTCTTGCATGGAAATGAGAATTGTAGCTTCCTTAACCTATATGACCAACCAATCTATTTGATGGATTGAACACATTTATGTACTGAACAACTATTTACTGAGTATCTTCTGAATGCCGTGTGCTATTGGATTTCTAAAATGGTGTGAACAAAGAGGAATCAAGAGGAAAGACTGGTTTAAAATGAGACTGAGCACAGATTTTCTTTTTTTTTTTGCATCTGAAGAAGCATAAGTTCTCACTAGGAAATGGTGAACTTAATCATTTGGAGAATCCAGGAAAAGTAATTCCAGATGCAGAGAAATAATTTCCTCCTTCAAGATCTATTCTAAAGGACTGAAGATACCAATAAAAAAATATCCTTAGTGATTGGACTTCCCCAAACTTTTTCTAGTTCTAGTTTTTGACATTTTAACATATGTACCCCTTACTCTTTAGAGCTTAATAATGGCAGAAACAAAGAATACTCAGGGTGAGGGCAGCTGCGTTGGGATGATTGACTACAAGTCACAGAAATAATCAGATTAAGCACAAAGTCAGGAAAGCAGAGCTGAATGTCCAAAGTCACTGTTACAGAGGAGGAATTTTTAAGTCCTGGCCTGCCCGTCATGAGCACATGGTAATTACCGAGACTGTTTTGTGGGGTACAAATACTCTGTAAGTTATTTTCACATGATCAAACATGCCACCTTGTAGGTTACCAGGTGCCCAAAATATAGGATGCATTTGAGGCAATCCTCCTGCATAATGTAATCAGGGAGGCTTAGGAGTGCCTGCGTGATTAGAGAAACAATCAAGGGTGGTTCAAGACAGTGGCGTGCTTTTATTGCATGTAACTGCTCAGACTTGGAAAATCTTGGGATTTAATGAGTCACGAGTTTTGTTACTTGTCCAACAGTTATTTTAAACAGCACTTGTTTTTTCTTTCATGTCAAGTGCAAGATGAAATAAGTGGTTTTGTAAATCATTACTTGGAGAGACAAAGGGAAGAGTCATGACGTCAGTCTGTAAATGGTGCAAAGAGACGCTGAAGGCCACACAGCCTCCTGTAGAAGTCACTGGGGAGTGAGGAGATGAGGCTATGGGACAAATGTCATCTGTGTAGTATAGAATTAATATTACGGGGCGGCTGAGCTCTGGACTTTAGCACTCAGGTCTGCTAATGGATTCCCAATAGAATATCTTCTTGGCTGACCCAAAGCTCAAGGTAGCACAGATTCTCTGGATGCTTTACTTAAGCTCTTCGTGACATGCAGAGAAATCCATCGGCACCAGGAGGGGAAACGAAGACACGGTCACACGTTCCTACCAGACAGCTGGCTTTTAGAAGAAGATAATTGGCATTTCTGAATAGTTTTGAGAAAGAGAACAATCACAGGAATGTGGTGAATTTGTCAAAGACTCCTAAAATATCAAGGGCTTGCAGAAAAGCTGAGGCTTCGTTTCGGTGCTGATTAAAAACTCTACCCAGGACTTTCTAAAGAAAAAAAAAGAAATTTTGAGAGGAAGAGTTCTAGTTTTTATTGAGAAGTGTTTTAGGATACAGCATTTACATGAAAACGATGATGATGCCGGTAAAAAGGCAGTACATTTGTATAGATTCTTTCTTTCTCAAAATCTGATTATTGAAACCCCAAGATAGGAAGCTGAATTTCTTGCCAGCAGGAATAGATCAAATAGATATGTCAAGAGAAATGCAGCAAATTAGCAGAAAAGGGAAGGAGAATGCATATCATTAAACACTTACTGTGTGCTAGGTCCCAGACAGATGCTTTAGCTGTGCTGGTGTATATGGTCTCTTTGATGATTTTAATAAATGAGTTGTCAGAGAGTCAGTAGTTAGTTAAGATGGATATTCAATGTTGAATGCCTATGAGGTTATCGTGAGACAGTTGAAGACAATCCATGTGTTCTCTTGAGAATGAGTTCAGCTTTGGCTACGACTCCTCGCCTGTCTGGCAGGACACTGTGAAGCCGGGTTTCGCTCCCTGAAGGTGAAGGCCACCGAACAAGGACATAACTGCAGGTATAGCAGAGACATACTTTGCATGAAGGAAACTACTGATGCTATAGTTCAGAAATGATCAAACTTGGAAACTGAATTGACTTTTGGTGAGTGTTGGTGAAAAATTGAGAAGTTTGCTTAAAGCAAGAGCAGACAGAAACATTCACAAAGGTCCAATTTTGGCCAATGATGTCCTTAACCAGAAAGTTATCTCGACATCTTACATAGCGTTTTTGTACACTCTCTCTGTATAGATAAAGCGGTTTGAGGAGTTTAAAGTGAAAATCAGGGGAGATCCTATGGTGAATTTAGTCAGAACAATCCAGAGACTCTGCAGCAACTATGGGAATAATGGGCATTGGAAGCTACAGAGGATTCCAAGAAGTTTGTCTCGTGTGTCCGTGAGAGCTAGGTCTGCTGTGGTGGTTATGGGGTGGAAAGGAGATGAGGGGGGAGGAGTCAGATCCTCCACTGACAGACAAAGAACTAGGCTAACTTCACCTTGCTGAGAAAAGTCTTATTTTTAAATGAAACACATTTGCCTACTTTGCCAGAGGAGCCGGCTCCTGAGCCAGGTCATGGTTGAGTGGTTCAGGGTAGACAAAAGTGTCTCAGAGCTCCCCACAACCTTTGTGTTCCCATGTACTCAGGATGCTGGCGACTCCTATGCTCTGGGTGGGCCTGGATGTGAAGCTTAGGGAGGGCTTATTAGTGTGCTGCAGACCCTGGCAGGTGGCGGCCAGGAATGGACCTTAAGGACCTGAGTTGTCCCCACCTTGCCTTGAAGAGACTGTGTTATGAAGGATTATGCTGGTGCCTGTGCGTGTGCAGAAATCACCTGGGCAGAGGGAGACTACACACTGTCTAGAGCCTGCTCTTCCCCTAAATGGACAATTGAGATGCAGTACCCGGCTCTGGGTGATCCTTATAGCGATGTATTTTCTAATTTATTAGAACAGGTGGTCACGGGTGCACAGACAATGCTTCTTACTTTTTAAGTTTATTCCTCACTTTAAGAGACTACTTTTGGTCAGAGCTCTGCTCTGTGGTCCCCTTTATGGGTGCTGACCCCCTCAGACCAGAAATACTCAGATCATCTCATTTCTGAGCTCATGCCTTGGGTATGTTACATATGATCAAGCATCATGAGGTCTGGCTGGTAGACACTTGGTCCAGGGAAGTTGGACTTGGGGACCAAAATGCATATTTTTAGACTATTAAGAGAGATCAAGGTAATTCATCAAGGTGATGTTGTCTCACCAGGGATGATCTTCCCTCTGCTTACTTTTTGGGGAAGTCCACTTGCCCCCAGGCCAAGAATGGACTAGGAGCTTTCACAACTGACACTCATGAGGGGTCTTGACACCTTTCCCAGCTGTGGACTAGAGAGCACTCTCAGAGCTGCATGATTAAATCCAACTGATCAGTTCCTCTTCAGCTGCAAAAAGTCACAGATGCCTTTATTGTTTGCTCAGTCTCACCTATCAAATGTCCCTGAGGGTGGGGTTTCTCCAAGAATGTCCAAGACAGTAGGCACCTAAGACTCACCGGGGCATGTATGAACTGTAGAATCATGTTCCTATTTCTACGTCACAAATCAGAACTTCTGGGGTTGAGATTCTGAAAGCTGAGCTTGTAAAAGGGAGCAGCAGCCACTTTGGAATTCCTTAGTGAGCCAGTGCCCGACAAGTCTTGTTTTACTGGAAATGGGGAACAGAAATAAGTTGCATTACTGAACACCCACTGTCAGCCTTTATGTGCTCACATGACACCTCAGATGCAACCCTTATTCTGGTTGCACCCTTAGTTTCCTTCATGTCAGCCCTGTGCCCAGTGCCTGTGTGTTCTGCCTGTCCTCTGCACTACATGCTCTTGGAAGTCAGACTCTTATTCTCAATATATTTGTTGACTTAGGTCCAGTTCTAGGTGGACTGACCACTCTGCATCTCAATGCTAACAGCTTCTTAACTATGGGAAATGGCTGGGGCCTCTGATATCTCTTTCCTGCTCTTCAGACTTGGTAGGACTAGCTCTTCGAAGTGAAATTGAATTTCTTACTTCCTTTTGGAGGAAAGGGTTTCAAACTTGTCTGCACATTTGGAACATGTTGGGAACTTAAAAATGTTCTCAAAATTGGCATACTGCTTTTATGGAGCTTACAGACTTGACTTCCAGCAGTGGTAAGCTATACAAAGAAAAACCAAATAGGGAGGGAGATTGAAACAGGGAGTTGAGAAACGCTCATATAATGCCTCCCTAAGGAAGTGATATAGAACAGAGACCTGGAGGAAGAAAAGAAAACCATGGTAGTGTCTAGGACAAAGATTTTCTCAGAGGGAGCCGTGAATGTACATGCTCTGGGAGGGAAAGTATTTGTCATGTTCCATCAACCCGACACCTGGAACCTGGGGAATCATGAGAAAGGAACAGGGTATCAGAGCATGTGCTTGTCAGGGTCAATTCATGATGGATCTTGTATGTCATGGGAAAGATTTAGATGTAGAGTTATTCCAGTGCTGATAGAAACCCAGTAGGAGATTTACAGCAAGAAAGTTATAGAATTTGATTTATTTTAAAGGGTACCTCTGGCCATCATGTGAGGAAAAGTCTACATGAGCACAAGAAAAGTAAACATGACTCATGGGGAGACTGAGTTGTACAACTGGGGAAAACTAAGCACACTCGATGCTGGAAAGTAGATGTTAGGGCTAAAAGTGATTAGAATTGCACAATATGAAGTTCCAAATCAAGCTAAGTATTTCCTTCCTGAAGGAAAGTCCCATTTCAGTGATGCTCTGGGTATCTTGTTTCTGGTGAGCTGGATTAGAGTATTGCTTGGTAAGGATCTGTTGAAGCAGCAGAGAAGCAATGGGAATATTTGTCTTTATGGCATTAGATAGAGTCACCTCTGTGTAGTGATTAGAAGGCGACACCCCAGTAATCTGGGTCAAAGTGGTGGAGAAAATGAGTTGCCTTCCCTTTTGGTGTGGCACAGTTAAAAGCATCAGCAAGATGCCTATTAAATGTTGATGCAATGGTGGGTGATTTATTTAACCTCTATGTGCGTCCTTTTCTTCTTTCACAAATTGAGAATGCTGATAGTCACAAACGTAACAGGTAATTGAGAAGATTGAATATGAGAATGTACCTCAACTTCTCAGACTACAGTGTATTACCTAAGAGTGTTTTATTAAACGATTTAGCTGTAATTGGTAAAAGACAAATGACATAAGTGGGATTTTTTATTTTATCCTGTCTCTGAGTAAGAAGGAGTTTTAATGTGGAGACATTTATCAAGGCAAACAATTGGACATTTTTTGTATTAGTGATATGAGACTTAGTTTAATTTTGAAAAGAAATTCAAAACCTTTAAAAATCCTCTTTATTATTCAGAGCTGTGTGTGATCAAAGGAAGATCGCAATAGTGCAATCCATAGGACTTGTGGCCTGAAATTGGGACTTGAGACTGGGTTTCTGTTTGGGTGTCAAAAAGTTGACAACGTCTTCGTCTCCCTGCTGTCATCGTCCTTTTTGTTCTGTTCCTTCTCCACAATTCCGTTTCTAGATTGGTGTTTCTCCAAGTGTGTTCCCTATACCACCTGTGATGGGATCATCTTCTAGGACTTTTTAAAAATGCAGACTTACTTCAGAAGTGGGAGTAGGAAACGCAAATTCTTGAAAAGCCTCAGAGGTGACATTAAAGTTCGAGGAACACTACATGTTTCAACAGTCATTGCTTCCGTCAGGTATTTTTATGTGTTTTCAAGTTGTTTCATGCTCTTATAACTAATAATTCATTTTCTTTCAAGTATAGTAATGACGTAAAGGATAGAAAAGACGGCTTAAAATCCACATTCCCATCCTACGTGGCAGTTATCCTATTTACTTGTTACAAAGAGTTTTTATTTATTAAATGCATTATTATGAGTTGTTTTGAGGGTTAGTTGTTTACCTGTTAATCATATGTTATAAGTTGTGCTCATTTTAATCCGGAAACACTGTGCAGATACAATGATGTAGAGTCACACCTATATTATAGTTTCCAACTCTTCTTCTTATCAAGTAATTTGAAACAAATAGTCTAATTTTTTTTTGTCCCAAATGTTCACCCCATTTTGGGGCTAACAATACTCATTTGATAATAATATGATATTAAGTTAATATATGACAGTAAATATCTCATATCTTTTCTTTCTGATAGAAGCCTGAAATCAAATGCACAAAATGATTCCTTTTACTTATATTATCACAAAAGTAAGGTGAGGCAATAAGAAGTTATTCAAGGCCTAAGATATTAGACTGTATTTCTAGAAATTATTTATGATATAAATTCAAGAAGATAATAACTCAGATAGTAGACTTCTTGTGTTAAAAGACTGATTGAAGACATAAGGTCACAGAGACAAGATCATAAATTTTATATAATAAACACTGAAACAATAGTTAAGAAATAGTTAAAAGAGGAAATTTGGAAATTGCTTTGCTTGTGATAGAGTGAAAAGATTCTACAGCAGATCTGGTGAGAATACATTTATTTAATAAATGGACTAAATGGATTTTTGTGATAACTGTTATAACTGAAGTCCCAGAATTGAATTTGTAGGTCAAAACCTCTCTATAGGCTTTTGTAACAGCTTTTAGTTTCCTAGAAGCTAAAACCTCAATCAGGAATGAAGTTGACCACTGTAAAAAAAGCAACTCAGTCCTGCAGGTAAACTGAGGATTAAATATATATATATATAGCTTGTCATGACTTTGGCAGACGTGAACAGTCTAGAGTTTTACCTTTTTACATAATTAGGCAGTAAAATGGAAATCTTTGGCTATGAATATGAATATGAATAGGTCAGGGAAGCATCTGACTGCTTCTGACAAGGTCCAGCCAGCCTCCTGTCCAGTCCTCGTGGCCGGAAAGGCAGGAATGCAGTGCCAGTCAGAAGCCCAGCAGCCTGGAGGCTGGGGGCGTCCCAGGTGCTGCTGCCTCGAGTCTGTGGTCTGGGAGTCTATGTAAGAGCTGTACTGACTTGGTGTTTCCATTTTTTCATATCAAATTAGTTGTTCACCTTGTCAATTATCACTTTCTCAGAGGCCCAGAGGAAGCTGACAGGGTTTATTTAATGTTTTAAATTCCTTTCTTAGATTAACACTTTTCCTTTTGGTTCGAGCAAAGCAACTTTCAGGTTAATATGTAGACAAAAGGCACAATACTTGGGGAAAGTCTTGTGAAATTAATAAGGCACTTTGAGTAATTTTCTTTTTTTTATAAGCACCTAAATAATTATTTCAGGATGCACAATTTAAAAAAAAAACTTTCTCTCCAGAGGCCTATGCTTCAGTAATGATGGTTCAGCTCCTCACCTGCATCAATGAGCTCCTTTCTTGAATTTTTTGTCAATGATGCCTGAAAACAGAACATCTCCAAGGAAAGAGCCATCATCTTTAAGAAATGAAGTCTTTTTCCAAAAAGTCTATTATTAAAAAGAGAAATTGCCTCCATTGCTAAAGAGATACTCCAAGCTCCAAAATTTCTGTCTAATGCAATTGGCAAAGCATTACTATGAAATCCTTACTTTTTGTAGCATGGAATTGCGTTGAGAATTACTCAACTTTTATTACTGAATTAAAAAAGCCAATTTCTGTGGGCAGTTACAGCTATACAAATTGTGGGACCCAATAAAAAATAAGAATACAACTCTCCTTCAGAAAGCAGGGGTAAGTATCATTAAAGTTACTAAACTATAAAGTTTTCTGTTTAAAATACTTAAAATAGTTTTTATTTAAGGAGAACTACATTATAATATTAAATAAATTTAAGATTTGACTCATAGAAAATTGACATCTGTTTGTAATACAATAAGTTCACCACTGTTTCAGTTTTTCTTTGTAATTAGCCCTCCGTACCGTAAATATAACAGGTATAACAGTGTTACACAAGTAACAGCATGGGCTTAGAATTTTTTTTTTAAATATGAATTTTATCATTTTATATACTATAGCAAATAATCCTTTACAAATATTATATACTGATTGATCACATGATTGTTTAGTTTACTTCTGTAAAAATTAATTTGCTAGATATTGCAATTTAATTTTCCTTTGACATAATTGAAAGAGTATGTCCCTTACTCTTGCAAATGCAAAATTGCAAGCAATTTTTGATGGTTTTTAAAAACTTGAACAGAATCTGTTGATGCCACTGTTACTGAAGCCTTTATGAATAGTTTGCAAGGTGCAACAAAACAGGGATACATTTTTCTTTTTTTTTGTGTGTGTGTGCTGCGTGGTTTTTTTTGTTGTTGTAGTAATTATTCTACACACAAAAATAATTTCCTGTTTATAAATTCCCCATTTTTTAGATATATGTCAACATATCATACCCTCCACCAAATCACAAGTGTTCTTCACCACTGTCCAGTGGCCTCCATCACCATTTGCCCCACTCGTCTATTCCCTCTTGGTAACCTCAGTTCAGTTGCAAATGTTTCAGGGTTGCCTGTATCTTGTCTGTTCCTTTGTTTAGTCTGTTCATATTCCACCTATGAGTGAGGTCATCTGGTCTCTGTCTTTCTTCTTTTGACTTGTTTCACTGAGCATAATCCCCTCTAGTTCCATCCATGTTGATTCAGATGATAGGGTTTCATCTCTTTTAAGGGCTGTGTGGTATTCCATTGCGTAAATGTATCACATCTTCTTGACCATTAATCTGACGTTGGGCACTTAGGTAGTTTCCAGTTCTTAGCTATTATGAATGGGGCCACAATAAATATGGGGATACATGCATCTCTGCAGATGGGTGCTTTTGTATTTTTGGGTAGATATCCAGAATTGGAATGATGGGATCAAATGGGATTTACATCTTCAGTTTTTCGAAGAATCTCCAAACTGTTATCCACGGGGGTTGCACCAATTTGCGCTCTCACCAACAGTGCAAAAGTGTTCCCTTTTTTCCACATCCTTGCCAACTTCCATTGTTTCCAGACTTTTGGATAATAGCCAATCTTTCAGGTATAAGACGATATCTCATTTTGTTTTAATTTGCATTTCCCTGATAGCCAGTGAGTCGGAAATAATTTCAAGTGCCTGTTGGCCATCTGCATATCCTCTTCAGAAAAGTGTCTCTCCAATTCCTCTTCCCATTTTTGATTGGATTTCCTCTTCTTCTGTTGTTGGGTTTTATGACTTCTTTGTATATTTTAGATATTAAGCCTTTGTTGGAAATACTGAATGCAAGTATCTTCTCCCAGTTAGCAGGCTTCCTTTTGGTTTTGGTGATGTTTCCTTTTGTTGTGAAGAAGCTTCTTAGTTTGATATAGTTCCAGCTGTTTATTTTTCTTTGTGTCTCCCTTCAGGGATGCATTTTTAATCATATACTACAAAATACAAATTTTAGCATGTTTAGGGTTGATTCTCCTGTAACAATTTTTTTCTAAAATGATTTAACTTGTCCAACACATCAGTTTTCTGAAAACCGGAATTTAGTGTTACGTGTAAATTGTTTTCTCTGACAGTCTCTGTAATGCATGTAGTTTGTGCAAGAAACAGAAAGTGGCTTCAAGATTCATATAAAATTCAAAATGCATATTTATACATTTTATGACTATAGCTTCACTTACAAGGAAGAAAACGTTACCTTCCTTATTTATAACCAGTTTATCCAAAGCTTCATAAGAAAATAGTCATCTGAACCATTGCATGTGGTGCTCTTTACATTTAATTTCTCTTTCTAAGCCTGTGGCTGCTTGCTTTGTACTGTTGTACCAGTTTCAAAACCAGGGGCAAGTGTAATGCATTATATGTGGATATTTATTTATGATGATGCACATCTTAAAACGACATAATGTTATGTTGCCATGGACATTTGATACAAGTGAAAAAAAGCAATACAAAAAAAAAACAATTTCTAAATGAATGAAAGAATTCGAATCACTTCTTAATATGCTTTAAGGTGATGTCTACAGATAAACTTATATTTCCTAACAATTCTGAAAATAATTTGCCAGATGCTGACTGTTTCTGTCAGGCCTCAGATTGCTGAAGTGGCGTTTATGTAGCTGTTATGGGGACAGACTCCACAGAGAGGTGGACAACACACACACTCACCTCCCCAGCAGTCCTGGGGCTGTCCTGTCACTGTCCCATGTGAAGAACCTTCCTCTCCTGCAGTAATGGCTGCTACTGTCATGAAATTGGGCCCAAACTGTAGCTTGGTTACCTCTTTGAGGCTCCACAGTGCTCCTGATTGCTCCAAGACAGGCGTACCTGTGTGAAGCCCGACTGCTAGCGCAGGCGCACTAAACTGTCTTAGACTTGACCAAGCGCATGCGTGGAGTGCGCTGCTGGACCACATCCACTTGGGCATGCTTCTGCTCGTCGTATTTTCTCTAATGCAGCGTCCATGTCCCAGCTACATGTGCAAATTCATGTTAAAGATAAGGCTATTTCCATACAAGAGAGAATAACATCTAATCTTTCATAGGATCTTCGCAGCACACCGTCTTTGGAACTGTATTGGTGACACACGATGAAGCCAAACCTGTGTGGGGAAAAGTCCCTGCGAGTAGGTGTGATCCTTTCAGTTTTCAGAGAAACGTGCTCCTTAAGATGCAAGTGGGACGAGTATACCTAAGAGATATATGTAGAGAGACTGTGAATGGGAAATATTTAAATAAAAATTATGAAAAGTGGGAGCCCAACTAAGTCCAGACTAACAGAATATGTTCAGGTGCAGTGTTAAATGTAATAAGACATTAAGTAAATCGAACTTTTTTTTTTGCATAAATTACAATCGTAATAGGTTATTGACAATTTCTGCTTATAATTTCCTTAACGAGAAATTGGAAGGTCAAGACAATTGTGGTGCATTCTGAGTATAGAAACCTTTAATATTTTGACTTTCCTCCTGCGCTATTTCATATTTTTATTTCCCACATATTTTTATTTGAGAGCAATCTAAATTAATTTTTTAGCAATTTGGATTTTTAGTCTGATCTAGAATATTTAATTTTGCTTTCATAAGGTAGTTTTCTTTTTGTATTCATATGCCATCATTTTTATAGTAATAGTCAGTTGATTACAGTTACAAGTTCAACTAGTGTGATCAGGCTTGAGACCAAGCTCAATGAACTTTTAAGAGTAAAAGATTCAACTGGAGAGATGACGTAGCCCTAAGCATTCAAATACACCACAGACATCATCAGAATGCTTTACAAGGAAATTGAGATCATTGGCTTCTGGAGAATCAATTAAATGGAAGTCAGTTAAGAACATTTCCAACATAACAGTTCAACACCATTGTATGTAATATAGGATGTTTATCTTTAATGTATTTTTATAGCACTGTGCCCAGTAACATTCACAGATGACTTTTATTTTACTTAAGAGATAAACTATTGAGCTAAAATTTTATTCTGGCCCTCTGTTTGATGACTCTTTCCTTTCTTATTCTGCTTTGTTAACTTTCTGAATGCTTAGAAGTTAATTCATGCAAAATCAATGGCATGTGAAACTGCTGTCTTGTCTGAAGGATGCTCTCCTAAGCCTGCAGCATCATCCTATGTGTGTGGCGTCTTTGTCTTTCCCTGCTTTGAAGACTCTATTTAAAAAGACACTAATGAGGTGGTAGCATTATCTGGTTCTTGTTTGAACTGAATGACTATTTTTCTATAAGTCTAGATTTTATTCCTTGATCAAATAGCATCTAAGTATCTAGACTACATTGTGTGAGATGATCCCTGACTTGTTCTTATCAAAGGGCACTTTCATCCTATGCCATTGGCAGGGATTGATGGGTCTTCTAAGAATATTTACAAATGATTTTTACATTTATTAGAGAGATATTTTGAAGACAAGACATTCCAAAAGACTTCTTTATGAGGGTCTAAAATTTTTAATTTCTGAGAATCAGAAGAATGCTTGCTTAATTCAAACAACTGCTTCATCTTTGCAAGCTAGGTCTCTTTGAGTTAAATCTTCTACCCTCTTCTAATTACTGCAAAGGACCTTGAAATTCACTCATTAACTTCATTTTTCCCCCTATTCATATATTTGCTTTTTGAAAAAGCAAATACATACATATGTATAATTTAGTATGATCTATGTAATAATTTAAATAATTTGAAACCACTTTTGATAAGGACAGGAATTAAAAGAAGCATAGATTCTATTATGAATTCATGAGTCCTTTTATCTTCTCATTTCTACCTTCATGTGCTTAGCTATTATTTTCAGATACTTCTAAGGAGAGAGACCTGTTTTCCTGATGTTGGCAACTACTGTTTCTTACATCCAGATGGCACACATCTGAAAACATGGTCTTTTAAACATGCTTTTCATGTAGCTAAGAGGGAAGAAAGGAAAATTTATTGAGAGAGTCACAGCTTCAATCCAGAGTCCAAAGCATTGGTGTCATCAAATGTTGCCCAGTGTACAACTCTCCAAGGGCCCTGGAAGCCTGGCCTGGTGCCATTATAAGCCATGCGTTATCCTAGGGGAAATTAAGTGAGTCTGACTACATTTCCTGTTCTTGTTCATTTGCTCATGGTGTTACCGTGACGGTATCTGGGCTCCCAGCCAAGAATAGGGCCACCATATTCTGGACATATCTCTTCATAGGGTTCAAAGATTTGGACAAGTTTCACGTTTTCCAACTAAAGTCAGCCTCACTGTATTACGTGTGAGCACATAAAGTGTCATCAACATATTCTGGTTTATATTTTGTAAGGAAAATATTTTTGACCATCAGCTTTTACAAGCTCAGCTGAGGCATGGACCGAGGGCCTTTCCATTTCAATGTGGCCTGCCTGGTTTTTCTGCTCTATTTCCCAGCAGTTTCAGAGGTGGCCAACAGTGGCAGATGGGACTTGACTCTTGAAATAGGGAAGTTCTCCTCCAGAAGAAGGAACTGATGGAGGATACCAGGCACATTCCCAAGACAGCAGAAGTGATGATGAGTAGAGACAGTGGGATAGACAGATATTAATCTTGTTGATGTTCTAAACACTATGATTAGGCACTTCTGTCAGGTGCTTCCCTAACAGAATGCTTAAATAAAACACTGAAGGAAGAGTTTAACAGTGCATTTGCTGGAGTCTATTGGCTGACAGTTACCTCAATGATTGCGTGATAGGCAGAAGAGGAGCTATTGTCATGGAAGGTGAAAACACAAAAAGAGAAAGAAGGATGAGATGAGCACAGGATACAGATACAGTCATCAATCAGATGAAGTTGCGTCTGTTTATCTTCATCACATCTTAATTGAAAACAAAAGTACAAAAAAACAAAGTCTTCAGAGTTTTAGAGGTTATGTGTACATAGGTATGGGTGCTCATTTCCACGTTATACTGGAGATCGTATACCAGAATAATTCAAGATAATGCCTAGCTCACTGCCTGTATTCAATAACAAAGAGTTAAATTAATTTGTTTTCCATGTCTTTTACAAATCTGTTTTAATATATAGATTTACAAAGTTATATGGTGCAAAAATATGTGTACTATGTAAGTGTGTGTATATGCATGTGTGCAGGTATATACACATGCATGTGTGTATATATATCTCTATATATAGAGATATACATATATATAATTTTTAGAATTGCTTTTCATAAGTCACCTAAAAAGTCTCAAATTATTTAGAATCTATTACATGTGGAAAAAAAGAGAGGAACACATTAAATAAAGTGTTTTAACTCTTCTAGTGGTAATGGCTGTTTTATAATTGAGCTTTGTACTAAATGTATCTTAGAATTCTTTTTACCCTCTTATTGAGCTATAGTTAGCAATTTCAGAAGTTTCACTAATATCATGATAATGGAAACATTTCATAGGGAATGGAAACGTTCAACGAAAGAGACCCTTTGACCGGCATTTAGGAAATTTGCTGGCAGTTGGCAAGTCTGACTATTAGGCAAAGGGAGTCTCAGTCACTCAGTATCACCTAGGATCTTATAACAAACCATTATTTAAATATCATTCTGTAATCTTGTACTTAAAATTTTAAATGCCTGCAGGAAAAACAATCTTCTTCGATATGTTGGAATGACAGTGCATTCAAACTGAAGGCTATATTAAGAAATATTTATTAAACCTTCTCATTTATAATTGTAAGATAAAGGCTGAGTTCCAAGCAAATAAAAAAGACTTGTTAAAAATGAGTACATGATGATATACAATGAAGGCTATTTAAGAAAATATTCAGAGATGAGAAGAAAAGTATTAATTAGTTAACATTTTCAGAAAAAGAACTGAAAGTATTTTAATTTTATGATCAATGTTTTTGGAGTGCTCTTTAAGGAATGTTTTCCTTTCCTAAAATCAGAATGATAATCTGTTTTCTATTCCTTTAAACAATCATTGCTTTAGCTTTTCTAATTAGATCTATGATCTTACTCAAATTTATTTTGTGTATGATGTAAGTTGCAGAGATCAATATTTTATATCCAATTAATGGAAACAAAAATAAAAAAATAAAAAATATAAAAAGATGCTCCCTTTTCAATGGGTGCCTGTGGAGCTTTTGTCATAAATCTGGTGACTTTGCCTCTTTGGGACCCATCTTTTAGAAAGTTGGACTTAATGGTTCTTCCCTTGGTTTTGGTTGGACTTAATGACTTTTCTCCAAGAACAGAAAACACACAGTGGAAGTCTTTACTGGGGACCCCTGTGCTATACCAGTTCGTCAAGTGATAGAAGTCTGCTCACCCATGACAACTGTGTGACACCATTTACTCTCTGAGATGTTGCAGTGATATCAATTCTTCACCTCTGTGGTACTCCAGAGAGGTAAAGGTAGAGCTTGATCATGAAGGTATTTGAGATGATGGTAATGATTTTGACTCTTGTTCAGATATCAACAGAAAAGATACAGGATAAAACAAGTTGAGATTTTGGCAGGATCATAAACAGCAGAGATGGAAATTAAGGAGTTTGGTGCTATGAAGCACAGGAGTTGTGAGCAGGAGGGCAGATAAGAGAGGCAGGGGAATGATGAAGCCTCCACATGCAGAGAAGACCTGCCACAGTGACAGACTGAGAACAAGGTGATGCTTCAGCTCTGTGGTCACAAAGGCTGGGGAAAAGACTTTCCACAGCATCTATATTGAAGTAAGAAGATCTAAACATATTGTTAAAATGATAATTTTTTAAATACCAATTGCATATTACATATCAATGAAGACAACTGTATTTTAAGGTCACATTTTTCATATTATTTTAATACTCATTGCCTCCTAAGGAAGTAATGTTAATATAGAAAGTCACTTTTTCAGGACACACTCAGTAATAAAGTGACTCCTAAATGGGATTGCCTTGTTGATTTATTACTGCAATGAGGTGATGGGGAGACTTAACTGGAAGGCTTTTACAATTTATCAAGTTTTGTTGGCGTAAGGAAGGGTAATTACTTTTCCTGGGTTGATGTGATGTGTAAACCAATACAAGTACGAGGGAACTGAACAGTGAACAATCTTGAACTGAAACACATTCAGTACTTGTAGAAGAGGCAGTTAGCATTTTCAAGGGATACTTCTATGAGTATCCCAATCTCCAAATTCCCAAATATCACATGAAATATTTATCCTTCCATGCAGGTGACATCCAGAAACTTAGGGGTGCTCATTGGTGAAGAAATATGATTCTGCAATTGTAAAAAATACCACTTTATGGTGACTGCTCTCTCCCATTCCATCTATAAATTTCTATTCCCACCTTAATGCACCTCAGTTTTGATCACAGTAATTAGTTCAAGTGTTACTGTGTGACCTAAGCTGACCCAATCAGCAGCTTCCCTGAGATTTTCCTTATGGAGTTAGCATTTGAATTTTCCCTTTCCTTATGATTTCCTAAGCTGTGGCATATCATCTTAGTGTTTCCGGAAGCTCTTTTCTCTTTTTGCTAAGGAGATAGACCTTCTGGGGGAAAGAAAATGTTCTAGTCCATTCTCCACATCATCAAATACAAATCTTTCAAAAACCCAGCTGCAGTTTGAAGGGGGGAAAATGAGGGTATTGTCTGTTGTAAGGATAGTTTATGTGAACTAGGATGGTTTTAGGTCTAAAACCTTGAAATCCAATCATAAAGATCGAGTAGTTATTATATCTAGGCATATTGCATCCTGCTTCTACATGCAGAGGGGCTCCACCCTCTTTGATTTTAATATATTTTGTTGCAACCCTATTGTGTGCCAGGAATTTGAGTCATAGGAAATAACAACACACAAGTGAAATGCATGATTCCCTCGAACTCATTAACACATGGTTAGAGACAAAGAATGTAAAGAGGCAATAAAGAACACTACAATCACATCTGGGCTGGGTGGTAGACATCAAGGGAACTCACAAGGAGGACTCTTGGAGAGCAGGGTGTATGCAGGTCTGAAATCTCATATTTGCAAGTTTCTTGAAGAAGTGATTCAAATTAGTCCTGAAAGATCAGGAAGAATTAGTCTGTGAAAGGAAAGGAAGAGTGTTCCATTAGCTTGAGGTTACATGACTGAAGTTCAAAGTTTTGTGGAGTTTTTAATTTCCTCTAGTATACTTGTTCTTGTCTCCCCTGGTGTCCTTGGCTTCTCTAAGAACTCTTTTCAGGTAGAGTTTAGCAACTTTTTCACCTGTGAACTCAATTTTCTGATATTTCCCTCCCCTCCCCTCCCCTCCCCTCCACTCCCTCCCCTCTCCTCCTCTTCCCTTCTTGGTCATAAGCATGGGAGAGATGACTTCTTGCCTCTCTGTGTCAGAACTGAAACTGAAGTACCACAATTGAATTAAATTAGAAATATACTACAGAAAAATAATAGTAAACTCTCAAATGACTTAGAAATTGAATAACTATTTCTAAATAATCCTTGAGTGCAAAAGAAAATCTTAAATAAGATGAAACATTGAATTGAAATGAAGTCAATGTATGAAAATCTGTGAGACACAAC